>JAUELC010035471.1:4507-19729 GCA_031471745.1 Cryptochiton stelleri
AAATAGCATTAATTATCTCTTCCCGTGTAATCGTTGGGCACATTTTTATGTCTCCGCTGACTGGTGGAGATTTTAAGAGATATCAAGCTGCCATGCTCCGTGTTTCTATATACACAGGGCAGATATGAACATGTGCCCCGCGGATTTAATACATATCTGTAACAATATGGGTTATAAATAGATTCCGATTGGTCAGTCCTCAACATATGAGTAAGATGTGTCATAAAAACAGATTGGCCTTTCTTGGTAATGGAGGTGACGAACAACTGGTGTGTCATAAATATAATTATCAACCTACCATTAAAAATAACTAGAGGGTCAAGAACTGCTTAAAGGGGGTAACCAACTCTGCATGCATATCTTGCTTTTTATGCTTTATGATTTATTTAAGAGAATTGTTTGCAAATATTTTCTTTTAATTGTATTTTGTGACCCTCTGACTATAAGAGCAGCATTTTCCGAGCGAATGGTTTTTATGCCCTCTCCAGGTTAGTGTCGCAAGATAAATATTATCCCACGACAAATTTAAATCTATAAATGTTAATATTTAAAAGTACGGCACTTGGGAACACGGGTATGTATTTTAGAAATGTCTTTACCTAATAAATATTATATAATTATTCAGTTACTGCTCTTATGACATTATGCTTAAAACTAACCCCAAAGATGCAGTCAATGGATTTCTCATTCTAGACATCGATCGGAATCCTTCTGTAAAACTGTACCTCAGTGGTATATCTGTACCTCATTTTGTTTCTCCGAAGGTGGCTGTATCGAGCCGCGAATCCCGAAAAACAGGGGTAAGTCAATCCCGAAAAACAGGGGAAAATCGGGGGAAAATACAATCTTGAAAAATCCAATCTATGTTTATAGCTTCAGAAGAATTACAATTCACCAGAGCAGGTTTAGCCCGGTTGGGAAAAATGGCGCGTGGTTATACACACGAGCTTAGATTTGGTTATACCTGTCGCGGTTGTGTTTGTAAATATCATTTAGGAGAATAGTAACTTGCTGAGTGTTAACAGCCAGCCCAAAATACAAACACACACACACACACATATATATAGTCTGTAAGGTATATATTTATAGATAGTTTCACTGGTCTAGGGTTACAACAGCCGATGACTTATGGCAGTTTCTAAAATTAGATTTCAAGATGAGAGCTGTCTGTAAGTAACCCTAGCAGAAGATCTATTGAGATTGTTAGTAAAGTAAAGGGCGCTCTCTCTCTCTCTCTCTCTCAGACACGCAACTTGACTCACCAACCATGCAGATCTTATACTTAAGTTGTTTGAATTGTTAGTTGGTGCAGACCCAACCGGCTTTTTGAACAAAGGTGATTTTAATCTACTTCCATTTCCACCGCGGGTTAATATAGATAATCAATGACTAACACTTGGAATCTTTTCTCACCAAGTTTGTTTTCTCTCTCGCCTCGTGCTAACTCGTACAAAGAAAAGCATAAATCAATAGTCCGAATGCGGATTGCTCGTACATTAATTGGTTATAAGGAGAACAGTCAATACGGCATGATATTTATTTGTAGGGTAAAAGTATTAAACTTTCGAGAAAACAGATCCTCTGCAATGGAAATTATAAAGATAAATCCAATGAATGTTGTTAACGTTTCCCGTACTCTTTGTCGCGGTAAAAATAAACCGGTATTCGAGGTAATTTATTCACATAAACCATACATTCTTGTTCCAAGTCGCCTATCTCCGGTGACTTCCGTCCTCTTCAATTTACGGCCTTTATGTATTGAATGGTCATTTTTAAGGCCATTTGCGTCATATTTGGCGCTAGAGACGAATCTTTCATACCTTGAAGATAAACTTATCTTAGCCGTCATTCGAGTAAACTCGCCCTCCTCCACCATTTCCCTTCGTGAAACTAATCTCGTCTGTTTTGCACTTCATTTTAGGCATGGGAGATAGCTCTTGTAGATCTATTTCTACATTTGTTGTTGTTTTAGTGTAAGTTGATGACATCATCGGATCTACATTAAACTTAAATTACACACACAAACAACTATATTTTATTTGCAATAAGCTTTCGGTGAAAAAAAGGAAAAGCCTTTTTTTTTTAAACTGAGAAAAGCGCATTGGATTGGCTCAGTTTTATTTGCGTGCAACTGCGAAGTGGTTTGCTCAAATTATCCTGCGATTAGCATTAGGCATTTTTCAGTAGTATTATTGCGACGACACACCTACAAGGTATAGTTTACGGAGAAGACAGAAGCCGGAAACAACGGAGGATATTCCGACATTGGTCATTTATTCCCATAAACGATGCATTCTTGTTCTAAAATCGCCTATCTCCGGTAACTTCCGCCTCTTCGATTTACGGCGCAAATGACGCAAAATTGTGTACATTTCAATGGCCATTTTACGGCAATATTTTTCATATTTGGCGCTTGAGGCAAAACTTGTAACCCTTGGAGATAAACGTATCCTTTACGACATCAGGTGCATACCACACCAATAAAAAGCAACATAGAGCAGGTAACATCAGAGAAAATAGGGAAATGAAATAGAACTATTTCTCATAGCATTAAGTCGAATGGATCAATTACAACTGTAAAATCAAGTCACGTGAAAAGTTGAAATGACGTCATCGGTCGAGTGTAATTTTTGTAATTTTGATATTAAATACAGAAGCCTTAGTAGTATTTTCAAATAGCATCACCCCAAGAAGAAGAATAAACACAAGATGAGTAAGCTGTTAATGATGCCCTGTTCCGGGCCCCCCAACAATTAAAAACGGTGTTACTTTTCTCATAAGAATTTTCGCAGTCACTGCAGTATGCCTGACCCATGCATACATGGATGCACAGCGATAAAAGCAGAGAACAGCTCTTCGATGTCCCTTGTCCTTAAGTTTGTTAACAAATAGGTTATTATGTGTGTTATGTTCATATCATAATCACAGATCACTTATCGTTGTCAAGGTTTAGAACCAGTATAGAAAACATACTACGATTAAGCAAGTAAAATGCATCCTCTGCAATACCTCATTTACACCAATGAAATAAAACTCGGAAATTTGACTTTGTCAGTCTTGACATTTTCCGAAAGTCATGTTCACTTCATACAAATGTGAAAAATTCCTGTTTATTTATCCGCCGCTGAGTTTGGTGCCACCTGTCTATAGTAACGTCTTATTTTTACGCCATAATGTAGATTATTTCACTTGTGTGACTTGCGGTGTCAGTGTGAATGCTGAAGGAAACCGGCTACATACTGGAGAATAAAACCCTCCGTTCCACGCTTTCGATCTGTAAACACACTTTCGATCTGTAAAGGCTTGATGTCTGTGATGGTCCTACTCCCAGTGAAGGGTATCTTCCCGGGGCAAGGCTGATATCTCCTCAAACTCTATAATGACGCTTGCTGCCTTTCGGAGGTCAGACAGAAATCAAAGTGAAATAGCGAAAACGAAAATCAATCAAATACATGTACCACTTTTCAAACAGTGTATCGCCTCTTGCGGAATATCATGATAAACAGCGGAGGAAAACATCCTTATTTTCGAGCAATGGCTCTAATTATGCTTATTCTTGATTGTCTGTTGGAGAAATTTCTGTCTTACGTAGTTAAATAGAATTTTCATGTCTTCGCTGTGCGGGCTGGGTGCAGAGGGATATGACACCATGGCTAGCCCTCGACCTTTGTACCACCCATAACTTGAGCTAAAAGTCTCAGTTCCTCCCTGTTTGACCAGAAATATGGCGCAAGAGTGACAAGGGGTGGAACAAATGTTCACGTCGGCACTCACCTTGTCTGGAGGAGATGAGTGAAGGGCTTCGAATAACATTTTACCGCAAATTAATCTCCCAAGCATGCAGTTTTATTTCGAGACATCAGTCTTGGTAAGTCGGCACAAGCGTTGAAATTTTATATTGATGACGTAATTGCAGAAAATTTAGACCCGCACACGCCTACACGTGGCCGTGAAACCAAGATTTGGTCTTTGTGTACGCTTGGCTGGCTATAGCCACTCTACGGGGATCACTGAAGCGGCGAACGTGTCTGGACAAGCGTGGAAGTACTGGCCAATCTGACTGACGTCACCAAAGGGTAGCCTTAGAATTATTTGCTTATTAGGTAACTTCGGGCCTAAAACACCGTTATGTCGCGGGCCTTTAGGAACCTGTAGATACGGCATTAAGTCATCAACAATGGGTACTGAATGTTCTATAACTATTTTGTGTGAATTATAACAATAAGAATATGGGCAGTGGAAGGGACTTAACATTTGTTAATGTGGGGGGGGGGGGGGTTATTGTGAGTACTTTGATATAATTATATAGTAGACCAAACGACAAAATAGGCACATTTACTTTCTAATAAACCGAAATCTATAAACTAAACAGGCGTATCTTGTCCCTTCTCGGAGTTTCAATCTAATTAAAATCAGATCTTAAATAGCTCCCCGTATATTTGACTGTCGCGTTATAGATCAACAAGGCATACCAAACGGCGTTCAATTAGGTAATCTAAATGACCAATCAGAGGAGTTGTTCAGACTCGGTCTGCAAACTGACCTATATAGTAATTAAATAGGTCAGTGCTTTAAAAGCCGATCATTTGCACTAACGAACATGACTGCATGTGAAATAGATTTATCGACGAGCATGTTTGAAGCGCCCAAATCTTGAGTTCCTTCACAGAAATTTCGATGACTGTTAGGCCACTTCGGCTACTCTCGAAGTTTACCAGAGCCTCATGTTATCTCGAGTTTTATTGGACAATTAAGACGGTGACCGTTCGTGAACACCCACGCGTCCTGACCTAATTGAACGCCGTTTGGTATGCTTGTCGTCAGATCTAAAACTCGACAATCAAATATACGGGGAGCTATTTTAGAACTGATTTTAATTAGATTGCTCGGAGATGTGACTATAATAATTCTTATCTGATATTTATGGAGTGTGAACAGGAAGTGAGACCCTGCCACCATACACCATGCCACCCCGCCCGCGTTTTCTCTGAATCCGATTGTAAAGGTAAGGTAATTTCACTCATATGACGGCGTGCCAGCTCAATGGGTGAAGGAAGCCACCCACGACATCACTGGCAACAAACAAGGACAAGATTCAAGACAACAGGACGCAATGCATGGTGCAATAGGACAAATTGTGTAAATTCACAGTGCATGCTTAACGCTACATTATAATAATTTTATCTGATATTTATGGAGTGTGAACAGGAAGTGAGACCATGCCACCATGCCACCCCGCCCGCGTTTTCTCTGAATCCGATTGTGGTTCGGTCACTGGGTTGGTCTCATTGTGCCGTGTTAAATGTACACAAGGAAGCTGTGATTAACAATAGTAATATGATATGATTGGAATGCGAGGGCTGTCGACAACAATCCTTCAACTCCTGTAACAATTATACGGAATTAGCCACGTTTTCCGTCGTGTCATACAATATATATTAGGTCTACTGGGTGGGGCCAAAATTCATAGCAATACTTGATGGGTTACAACTTGTGGTTTATTATCGGTGCAATGTTTCAATGTCTATTCTGACGTCCTTCTCAAACAAGAACGATGTCAGAATAAACATTGCACCGATAATAAACCACAAGTTGTTACCCACGACAGATAGCGATGTGAACGATTGTTTGTTTGATTGGGATTGAACGCCGTACTTTAAGGTAATTTCACTCATATGACGGCGTGCCAGCTCAATGGGGGAAGGAAGCCACTCACGACATCACTGGCAAAAAACAAGGACAAGATTCAAGACAACAGGACGCAATGCATGGTGCAATAGGACAAATTGTGTAAATTCAGAGTGCATGCTTAACGCTACAAACAGATCGGCTTCGTGTTGCCACTTAATGAGAGCACTAGGGCAACAGTTCCCTCCAACCACCCGCCGATATAAAAGAAGATTTTTGTTTGATTGGGGTTTTACGCCGTACTTAAAGTTATTTCACTTATATGACGGCATGCCAGCCCAATGGGTGAAGGAAACCACCCCCAACGCCACTGGCAACAAACACTGACAATATACAAGACAGTCGCAGGACAAAAACAGGACGCCACAAGAGCTTATTGTTTCCCCTTCGCTCCGAGAGCACCAGGGCAACACGAAGCTCCCTCCAACCGCCAGCTATAAAAGAAGAAAACTAGAATAAAAATTGACGGTTAATAGTTTTTTCCTCTTTATTTCAAGAATTTCTTGTGTAACACAATAGACATATAGACTTGGTCTATATATCATTAGGTTAATAATCCAATCTTTAATTACAGAATAAATAATAAATACTGTATAAGTATATCAATGGCTGCACGCCTCACACTTACTGGTTACATAGCTTTACACACTGTAAAGCGTAGAATAGAGTTGGTTAGTTCATATACACCCATGGAAGTCATTGGATTATACCATTTAATCTTAAACATCAAAATAGTATTTTTTTCTGTGTTGTATACATAAAAACAAAATCTGGCAAATCATTTCAAAATTAAGCACTACGACCCAACAAATAACAAAAAAAGCAAACACGCTATCATCACCAAAACAAAAGGGCTTGTCGTTCTTGGAATACAAAATACATGTAAAATGTATTCATTGTCACCCAAACCATTATATTTGTTAGCGTATTCTATCAATTAACAAAACAAACAAATTAACAAAAATATATCGATTGAGATTAAGTTACATCGTTAGAACATCTGCTACTATGAAAATGTATGTGCTTTCTGGTCGAGAGAAAAGTGCGTTAAGATGACATTCACATTAATTTATACATAGATTGAAATTAGCACATAGAAAATACCTTCTCCACGAGAGGAACATTCACTTATCAAATAGACTGTGAACAAGACGTAGTTTACGAAGAAAATAGACAGCCGTAGATGAATTCTTATACACTGAATGAAATCACAGGCGTTACAAATCTGATATAAACTCTCAACGCCGCCATCTTGGTTTAGAACGTTATACTAAAAAGTAGTATAACCCAGATGATGACATAGAGAGTTTTATGTCAGAAGACAGACGCGTTTGGTGTAATGGTTTTACAATCAGCAAATAATATACTCAGTGTATATTTATTTTAAGAAATATTGATGTCTTTGTTTCGTATTCACAACCATGGAGGTGAAGACATTTAAGACAGATTGAGCGGTTGTCAATGAGCTGGGAGTTGGTCCCGCGGAGCGCTGCAGTTGAGGTAATTTTGTTTCGTTACGATGTTTATGTCAATAAAAAAAATATCGGTCAAGAAATTGGATTCATGAATTTTTTAAGTTTAAAATGAAATCGGCCAGTTGGAGCTTCAGTTGAACACTTAATGATCTGTCATATTGATTTGGACAGAGCGTTTTGATGTTTATACGTTAAGTTAATTGAAATTCTACATGATTGAAATTTAAACAATACATAATAGTCATAAGTAACTAAGCCATGACCAAATAACAACATGGAGCAATGTTTCTAAATGTTGATCTGGACTCCAAAGAGCCATGCTTAAAAGTATGGATCAGCATAATGGTGTTTGGAAGCTTCAGTTGCCAGGAAACGTGCCAGTTGAGCCACTGTAACAAATCAAGATTGTAAATCCAGGGATATCACATGAAATGAATTGTAAATACTGATGTATTTGTACAAGATTTGGATGATAGAATAAGGTACCTGTCTGACGTGATAGTCCTAACCTGCAGCAGGAAATGGTCAGCTAGTAGATTAGCAACCTACTAAACTAATGTTTACACAGAACTGGACAGGGTACATCTTCTACTAAGCCAGTATAATAGATCATTGGAAATTGGGGTGTTTTTGAGCTGGCTAAACGTGCTTCATGCAGTTTCACACTATCTGCATACACATTAGTGAGTCGTGTTAGTAGTGTTATACTACATGTATTATAGTACTCAATACTCCCGAGGAGAAAACTGATCGGAAAACCAATTTACAGAATCTAGTTACTTATTAAGTCCATGCCGAATAACAGAGTTTACTCAATCGAATTTCCACAAGGCTACAGCCGATCAAAGTAAATGAAAAACAAACAAGTAGCAACTTAATCTCTGACAAGATTGACAACAAAATAAAAAGCAATAAAATAACAAAAATTAAACCTTCTCAACAATAAATGACACACTGAAAGAGTTCTATTCAGTAGCGATGCTTTTTCAGGAACCAAAACAATGGAGAAGTTTTCTCTCAAAATATGCTTCAACTTGGAAACAGTGATGTTTCCAACTAATCGTTTTACATGTACCAAAACAAGGGGGCTGTTTTCTCTTAAAATACTAAAGTAGAAAAGAGTGACGTTTCGAACTATGGCTTTTTCTGGAACCAAAACAATGGGGCTGTTTTCTCTTAAAATATACTGAAGTAAAAAACAGTGACGTTTCACACTAAAAACATGTTTAAAGCGATGAAAAGAGAATGTGGTGTGTACAGTACACACATTGATGCTGTGTGGAGATAGCACACTGGTGGTGGAGAGATGTGGAGACGAGCCCAGACTACAACAAGGCTCTGTTGTGAAATACAGAGGTCTTTTGAAGAGAGTTTGAAGGGGAGGGTTAGCAGGTTTATCTCTCTATCTCCAAATGAAAAAAGCTGCAGTGGCAGGTAACATGAGGTTTGCGGGGAGGCATTTCCCTGGGCCTTACACCTTGGTAACGGTTCCCTGTGAAAACTGAGCATTTCCTAGCCAGGCTCTAGGGGAAACCACAGGGTCCGACCTGGTGGTTCAAGTAAAAATGGGGCAGAAATAGGTCTCACTGGGTGGTATTCTGGTCCTTCAAAAATACAAGCAGAAAATTAAGCTGTTACACCAGGCTGTACCATGTGGAGAACTACGTTCAGATGATGGTTAACATGAAAATGACGAAAGCCCCCTGTAAAGCACACATGTACAAAGATAAGACATATAACATGCTTGTAAAATTGTATGTCCATACAAGTCCTGAGATAACTGAATTTATATTATACACTAATGTGTACCTTTTATTCAGTTATCAAAGTATTGTCTATTAAATGGTACTCACAGGTCTGTTTTGACCTAGAAATCACAATAAACTGCAGCGTTTCTAAAAAAAAAACCAGCCATCACTGTAATTCGCGATGTGTTAGCTCGCGATGTGAACATCTTTGAGAGGTAACATTTAATAGAGAAACTGAATAACTGAATTGAGGCTAAACGTTAGTGTATATATTCATTTATCTCAGGACTAGTCCTTAGCAACTGTGATTTTGGTTGTGAATCTAATGCACACATTGTATTTAATACGTTATCTGAGTACCATTTTATATATAAGAAACATTGTATGGTGCTGATAAAATAGCAGCCAAAAAAAAAAAGACAATAAAAAGTAAAAAGAATAAAAATTAAAAATAAAAATTGAAAAAAAAAGAAAAACCTCCAATGACCACTAGATACATAAATCCCTTGAAAGTCAATTGTTCACAGTGGAAAAATCACACTTTACATTATTTGTGTGGGTAAGCTCTCGAACAGAACAATACAAGCAATGTGTACATGTATGTTTAAAATTGAGGAAATTCAGGACTTCTAAAAATGTATAAACAAAGTTAGTTCTATTGTTCGGGGCCCAGTTGTTTGAAGACGATTAGTAGCTTATACCAAAATCAATCACTTATAGCGGATAAGAGATAGACCTTCAACATGGCATGACATCATCTGATTGCAGACTGAATCACTAATAGTGGATAAGAAATAGACCTTCAATATGGTGTGATGTCATCTAATACCAGATTAAATCATTAATAGTGGATTAGAGGGAGACCTTCAACACGGCGTGACGTCATCTAATAATTTGTTTGTTTTGTTTGATTGGGGTTTTACGCCGTACTTTAGGTTGTTTCACTCATGACGGCGTGCCAGCCCAATGGGTGAAGGAAACCGCCCCCGACGCCACTGGCAACAAACAAGTCAATCACAGGATATTACAGTACGCCACAACAGCTTCTTGTTGCCCCTTAGCTCTGAGAGCAACAGGGCAACAAGAAGCTCCCTCCAACAGCCAGCCGTCATCTTATAAAGGATTTAATTTAATAACGCTTTGAGGAACAGGCACCAGGGGTCGGTTGCTTGATGTGTTATTAAATTTTACCTCAGATTAGTGTACATCTTGCTATCTTAAACATACATGTATATCCCTTATCCGCTTTTAGTGATTTAATCAGGTGTTAGCATGAACTATCATCTTTCAAACAACTGCGCCCTGTTGTTGTTGACTAGCATTGCAACAATATTCTACTGCTAGAAATTAATATTCCCTGACATTATTCTGGATTGAGGGGGGTTTGTAATAATATAACTCCTATAATTCACAGCATGATGTAGTGCAGCTTGGTACAGTCTGTCAGAGTAATTTCTCGGCTTGCTATAACAGGATCCAAAATCAAATTTGTCCTTTAACTATTATTCACGCTGATACATTCACACAAAATTTAACAAAATAGAAGTTCAGTGTTTTACAAGTTGTTAGATAGGCTGAGGTTTAGCTATTTTGTAGGGTGGGTATTAATAAGACATTAGCAGGTTCAGGCATTTTAACCCTATTTACTTTTACAGAAATATATCTATACACAAGGTACATTGTATGTATATTGTTTGTTTGATGGTTAGCAATTATTACTGTACTTACACAGAATTGTAATATACATGTATGTACCACTGCTAAAAGGAACATCAATCATAACAAACAAAAAATATAATGAGTGTTGATTCCATCTGTTATCACTAGACACATTCATTGTAAGGCACAGTAATCTAGGCACAGTTCAAACCATCAACAGACCAGTGATATAATCAACAATGAATCAGGTTAATTCATATACAAAGAGTTTGCTGGAGGTTAACAAGCCCAGGGGTTGATAGAAGTCAATTATGAACCGAAACTCACAAAATTTAATATTTTCCCTTCAAAATTGAATATTTTCTCCTTGAAAATGTCAAATATTGAATATTTGATTGAATCGATTGGCAGCTAAGCGGCCTGTAGATACGAATTCTATCAAGCCCTGGAAACATGTCTGAGCGTTACCACTAACTGAGACAAACACAGTAGATGAGCTGTCAAAACAAGTTCATCACACAGCCTTATAAAACCACACAATCTAGCAGTTGTAACTGGTACACGTCAGGTATTCTAATAATTCAGATACATACAGTTCATGCATATATAGTCTGGTAATTGATTGCTATTTAACACCGTGTTCAAGGGTATTCCACTTATATGATGGTGGTGTACTCCAACAGTAAATAGCCACACTAACACAACCATAAAATGTGAGGTGTTTTGCTCCGTTGGAAACATAATGTTCTCCAGTGAAATGTAAAGACAGCATGATTACGCTCGGACCATGCTGCGCTTCGTTACAGTCTGGTGAAAACAAAAACCCCCAAAAATGCGATTGAATGAATAAGCTGCGCTGATGATGTGATTATACATGTACCAAGATTATTGGATAATTTCTAAATGGAAATAAATGTCAATTAAGTGTATGACAAGTCTCTATCTATATGGTTTAACATGAATGATGCACCAAAATCAGAGCCTATTGTGCCAGTTCCAAGGAACAGTTTTTAAACTTTGTTTTCACTTGTGAATGTGACAAGCATCGTCAGGTTGGTGTAGATCTGGGTTACAATTTGCCCGCCTGTAAAATTACGAGTTTGAGTTCATGCCCTGCATGTGACACATCCACAATTCTATCCACCATATCCTGTACAGCCTGAACAGACGGGTACTGTAAGGCGGCTGTCTTTGTGGCAGTCACTGTCAGTTTTAAACAATCACACAGATAATTAGCACAGTGCATGATCTTGCTCCTGATATCACTGCTAAGTAGATTCCTATTAAGAGTGTCACCGATATAAACTAGCTTATGAGCAGCCAATACTACATACTTGCTGTGAGCAATAAAAACACGGGGTGGCTCATTGTATTCAATACAGCCAAAGAAGGCATCAATGGAGTTTGTGAGCAGGGTGGCGTGAGTGTCTAACTGTTTAGAGTAGAAGCCCAGTAGCTGTTGGTCATTGAGTTCGAGATGGCTGGTCTCTGCCGGCTGGTCAGGAAGAATGAACTGACTCATATCTGTGTTTACAGGGGTCTTCAAATCCTCCTCTAGTTTATCCATCTTTGCTTTTTGTTTAGGAGATAGATCATCATCATTCAGAGCAATTGGGGAGTCTCTTGTGGGCTCCATTTTCTTTATCACTAAACCATCCTTACCCTCTAAGTGCACATAGTCATAATCGTCTACCCAATCTTTGGCATCATTCTCATAGTGATTCTTACTGATCAGATTCTCTTTGCTTCCTGACGAAATCGACTTGATGGCTGTGTTACTTTTCTTGTTAGCCTTGGCTGGCGGTGTTGGTGGCAGAGGTCGATCTCTTGGAGGAGGAGCGGGAAGAGGTCTCTGTTGTACATAACTACTCTGCCCTTTCACCGGCACTTGAGGTTTGGGTCCGAGGTCAGGTTTGGGTTTTATCTTTGGCTTCTCTTCTAATCTCTTCAAATCGGGAGCACTATTCTTTCTGGGTTTTAAGTCTTGAGATTTCTTGAAAAGTAATGTTGAATTTCCTTGAATAAAAGAGGCAAGTTTCCTGACATCACTGTTTAGATCCTTAGAAAGAGATGCTATTTGACTTAGGTCATCATTTTTCGTATTTCCTGAATCCGCCACCAATTTATTTAGAGCCCATTTGTTCTCTTCCAAGTTCTTACTACAGAGTTGAATCTGATGTAAAGACTGCTGCAGAGGTGAAAGTTGGCGGTGTATTTTCTTAATCAAGTTTTTATCTGCCACTCTCATTGAGTTAGCCAGAGCACCTTGAGCAAAGTCTACAAAGGCTTCCATGGATGTCTTCACATCCGTACATGCTAATTTTATGTCATAAAGTTTTGGTTCTAGCTTCTCTCGTTTCCGCCAGGTACTGCTGACAAAGGAATTCATTTTACTTGTAGACTTTTGTACATCTTGTTGCAGTTTAACTAACAAGTCCATAGCTGAGTCCAGATCTAATGGAAGCTCATCGTAATCAAAATACGGTATGTCTGAATCCCGTGAGCTCATGCTACACGTTGATAGTCTTTGATTTTCATCCGAGGAATCAGATTTTACCGACAGAACAGAATCCCTGGTGACTTGTGGAGGGATAGCATATACTCCACTGGACACTTTCCTACCTGAAAACTTTAAGGTGCCTTCGTCACGGTCCGATTCAGGAGATGACTCTAGAACAATCCTGGGAGCATTGTTTGTAGGAACATCATATATGTCATCTACAGAGTGTTCTTTACTTTTGTTTCTGATCGTGTCATAGGTATGGTCTGAAGGCTCTGCATATATGTTAGATTTAGGAGATTTGTATGTTTCTGGTTGATTGAGAGCTTTTGGTCTTCCTGGAGAGTCATACATACAGGTATCAAGACCTGAATCTGTGGAGGTCTGCTTGATGGAGGACACAGCTCGTGGAAGAGATGAGGGGATGTCATAGAGATCGTGTGGTGATACATCAAGGCTGGAGCGTGCAGAGTCACACACGCTGGGAGGGTTTGATGATCGGGCAAGGCTAGGGGTGGACGTGCTGCTCGATAGTGTCATTGTTGAATCAGCTGACATTGTCGATATCATACTAGAGCGGTTTGACCGTGGAGTATCGTATATATCTGTTCTGGGCAGAGGAACACTATAGATGTTATCCGGTTCTAATCTGCTGGCATTTGATCTCAACTTAGGAGTATCGTAAGTCATTTTGGGAGAGTTATCTACCTTGTTTCTATTGGGTGTCTTAGTGTAGTTTCCCTGAGAGTCTAATGAGTCTCCTTCATTAACAGACTCGTTAGGGAAATATCTGGACGGTGGCACATCATAATCATTGATACTCTTATTGGGCTGGTTATAGATATACACATCACCAACCTTCTGGGGAGTGACAACCTGGAACAAGACAAAAACAAAGAATCAAAATCATGTCATACAAAAATAGATCAGGTTCGGCTCATAGGGCTTGAAATAAGTTAAAAACAGAAATAAAACAGAATATGACCTGTGTTAAACACACAGAATTAAAGAAGCATAGTGAATAAAGTAATCTGACACAAAGCTAAATGTGAAGCAATGTAAACTGAGAAGTGTGTCCTGTTTGGAAATAAATGGTAAGGTTATCAAGTAAACGGCTACTTTAGTCTCTTTAATGGCTGTGACAAGTGGCAATTACAACTATGTATGTCTGCTTTATTGAAGCTCTCAGTGGCCATTTTCACCCAATCCACTTTCGCCATTCCTGTCTCCAGTAATTTTAGCCTTCACTTCCTCTTTGACAGACAGAAAGACCACCGAGATATTAGATTAAGGACATGACCTTCACAGAAATAGTAACAACAAAACTACTCTAATAGACAGAAAACAAATGTTAAGGACTTCCTCTCTCTGTGGTGTCAACCTGAGCAACCACTTAGTGAAAACACAACACTACTGAAATAAGAGACTGTAAATCATACCGTCTCCAGACATAGTCCATTTAGACAGCTAATGATACATTATAATAGCACGGAATAGAAGAGCAGTGTGGTGAATTTGTCAGTTTATTTGATCTTTTCTACACCTACATTTGTAGATTCTGTTCCACTCTTGAAAGGTTTGTCTCTTGGTTAGATTGGGGTTTAACGCCATACTTAATGTTATTTCACATATACGATGGCGTACCAGTCCAAATGGGTGAAGGAAAACACCTTCCACCTCACCGGCAACAAACAATGATAAGATACAAGCACAGGACATAATACATTGTGCAATAAGGCAAAGAATGCAAATTTACAGTGCTAGACGCCACAACAGATCAGCTTCGTGTTGTCCCCTTGCTCTAAGAGCACCAGGGCAACATGAAGCTCTCTCAAACCGCCCACCTCCTGAAAGGTCATCTGCGTAACCATTTTATGTGTGCTTTTACAAAACATATATATTCAATGATCAACATATTGATATTCTGCATGACAACCAAAAGGTTAAAGCAGGGCAACAGACATGTGAGTAGGAGATCTAAATGAGACAAATACACATCTTTGTTTCTCTACACAGGTGTGAGACTTATCTACATGTATTTAATAAATGTAGAGAAGAAATGTGCAGGCCTCCACTGGGGATCGAACTCGGGAATTTGACTAGCACCCTTACGACAGATTGACCTGAATTTTCTCCCGAGTAAAGGCTGCCA
>JAUELC010035581.1:0-12791 GCA_031471745.1 Cryptochiton stelleri
AATGGAACAAACTGCCTCACATTTTCCGTGAAATCAACTCTACATCTTTATTCAAATCAAAATTAAAAACTTACCTTATAAAAATCTGAATGCCGATTAGTCTTCATGCTGGTGTTAAATAAATATCAATACTTGCACAAGGTAACGTATATGTATATTATTATGCACATTTACACTTTTTTAACTTTATATATTGATTGCTCCTGTAGTTTTTTCATTTTTACTTCACAACGCATGATTTAGCTGCACGTTTGAAGGGATAGAGCAAGCTCTTCACAGAGCTTTACTCCCGCCAATTTATATGAATTTTATTGTAATCATCTCATGTTAT
The DNA here is from genome assembly GCA_031471745.1 of Cryptochiton stelleri. Lineage (NCBI taxonomy): Eukaryota > Metazoa > Mollusca > Polyplacophora > Chitonida > Mopaliidae > Cryptochiton > Cryptochiton stelleri. The sequence continues at coordinate 332 of JAUELC010035581.1, forward strand.
ATTTTGGTAAATAAAAATCAATCAATCAATCAAAAAATCCACGACTCATATATCGCTCTGTATTTAATCCATGACTCATATATCGTTCTGCATTAAATCTACGAGCTATATTTCTTTATGCCTTTAAGCCATTATCTATGTTTCTATTCACTTTATTTCCCTTTTTATATAAAAGGATGACCAGTTCTTTGTGAAATAGGTTTCGGAAGAAATTGCTGCCATACGAGTTGCGATGATTCCAAGAAAACGGAAAAATACTACTTTCTGTTTACTGGTCGCTGGATGACACGTTCCGTGGACTTCTGGTTTAACATATAAAAACTCTTGAAAGCGTTCTTTTTTAATATACGAAACTGCCTTTGCTAACAAAAACCGGATAAACGACTGTTAGCGAACTAACTAGTTTTTATGAATATTTAACGCAGAAGAGTCTAGGGAAAGCAAAAAAATAATTGATTTCGGTTTACTGGTCGCTGGATGACATGTTCCGTGAACTTAACCCACAAATTCACCGCCATTATCTATTCCATTACTGATAGTCCTATTAGTATGCACAGTGTTATAAAGAATGCATGTTGTTAAGATAACACAAACAGTTTATATAAAGGAAAAAGAAAATAAACTCAAGAGGGGCGTGTGTGGAGAAGATCTATTTTGGCAGCTTGAAGAACATTTGGTTCGGGACCTTGCCTGCGGGCGATTAGCTGAAAAAAAGTTATACTAAGATCTTTCGAGACATCTTCTTATTTTATACAAAATCCGCACACACTGGCTAGCAGTTATTTACTAGCAGCCTTTTGTCCATTTCAATTCATTTCGGCACATTTAATCCATGTAAAAACAAGAAACACGGAAGAATGTATTTACGGTGCTTGTTGGTATTAGTTTCAAATGTAAATTGTGATGAATGTCTTCATAATTATGCCTGTTTTTAGTCCTGAAATAATCAGTTTGCGTTAGTGTGTAAATAACCATAGCAGATTGAATTATGGAAGCCGGATGAGGACATCTCGCTCTCTCGCATCTCTCGGTCTCTCGCATCTCGCTCACTACGCGAGGGATCGCGTAGTGAATTTACAACGCGAGAGAGCGAGGTCTTCAACATGAGGGAGGGAGAGAGCGAGGAAGCGATGTATCGACAGGGGGGAGGAAGCGAGGGAGCGAGATGTCCTTATTCGTCTTCCGTTTGGAATAGGTGTAATAAATCCGTGCTATATTGTCCTACGAAAATTTATCCCATGACAACTGCTCCGACGACAATTTATCGTAGCAGTTGTTTACGTCGTAGCAGTTCTCGGCGGATCAGCTGTCACAGGAGCAGTTGTGATCGGATCTGTTTTCGTCGTAGCAGTTCTCGACGCATCAGCTGTCACAGGAGCAGTTGTGATCGGGTCTGTTTTCGTCGTAGCCGTTTTCGACGGATCAGATGTCAGAGGAGCAGTTGTAATCGGATCTGTTTTTGGTCGTAGCAGTTCACGACGGATCAGCTGTCGCAGGAGCAGTTATCATTTCATCTGCTTTTGGTCGTGGCAGTTCTCGACGGACCAGTTGTCATCGGAGCATCGGTGTCGTAGCTGTTGTCTTTAATCAGTTGTAATCGGATCAGTTGTCATCAGAATAGTTGTCACCGGAAAAGTCTTCGTCATAGTCGTTTTCGACGGATCAGTTGTCATCGGATCATCTTCAAGAGACAAGGTGAGTCCCGACGTGAAACTTTGTTCCTTCCTTTGTTATGTTTGTACCATATTTCTGGTCAAACATGGAGGGGATAACTCTTCTAGCTAAAAATTATCGACAAGACAAAGGAAGAGGGTGGTGCTATATCTTAATTGTATTTGACTGGTCTATTCGTTTTCTCTATATCACTTTGATCTCTGTCTGACCACCGAAGGCAGTAAGCGTGGCAAGGGTGATTACGAAGTTTGTGGTGAGATCAGCCTTGCGTCAGGAAGATGTCATCGGAGCAGTTGTCAACGGACTTGTTTTCGACGTAGCAGTTCTCGACAGATCAGGTTTCATCGGAGCCGTTTTTGGGCAATTATCGTAGGAGCAACTATTGGCACCTGGTTGTAATCCGTTAAATCCCAACCTCAAGTATGCCTGTTTAAAATTCACGACCAGTGTGGCTACTTAAAATCCAGTACTTATACTTTAAATCTACTACCAATACTTTAAATCAACGACTTATACTTTAAATCCACTATCAATATACTTTAAATTCATGAGATATGCTTTAAATTATTGACCAATACGCTTTAAATCTACGACCTATGTATTCCTTTAAGGGGGAAGAAAACATAAAAATAGAGTCCGAGAAGAGAGACTGTACACAGCAGTTTCCAAATATGCTGTCCCAAGTGTTGAGGCTTATTGGTACTTCTAAAGTATGGTGGACTTTACATGCCATATACAAAATTAATCAATATTCAGTAAATATCCATAAAAAATGCTACAAAAATAGTACATCATTTATCACACTAACAACGAATGAATTTATTAAATATTTTTGGATAATAGTTTATGTGATGGAGACACAAATGATGTGACGCGAAACGGTCACCATACTTTTGTACCAGCTAGCCTTTAGCAATACTATGAACGCTTTCCACACACTCAGGGCAGTATTTTTGAAAACTGCTTTGTATAGACTCTAGCTACTCAGACTCACTTTGTTACATGTTTTCTACCCCTTTAAATAAAAGGTCTGTGAGTTTAAGCGAACCGTTGTATCAAACAAAAAGGATGTGAATGGTTCTTTGTAGAGAAGGTTCAGAGAAAATTGTTGATGGGCGAGTTGTGATGAATAATTAAAGCAGAATGTTCCAGAAAACTGAAAATGACAAATGATTAATTTGGGTTTGCTGTTCATTGGCTGACATGTTCCTTGGATTTAACCTTCAAGTTTACCACCACTATCTGATCCATAACTGAGCGTACAATCATTAAACACAGTCTTATAAAACATTCATGTTGTTAAGATAACACAAAAGATGTATCCGTAGGAAAAAGAAAACAAACTCAAGACAGGCGTGCTTCGACAGATCTATGGAAGCTAGCCTGTAAGCGCATAGTCTGGAACAGTTAACAGAGGAGACATAGAAAATAGTCTCCTTCAATATGACAGAGCAAATCAAGGTGTTTACAAACTGGTGTTGAATAATGTGTATGATTCTCGGTTTTCTGCTGAACGGTACATACATCAAGAAAACGAAAAAAGATTAATAATTTCGTTTTACAGGTCGCTGGATGACATGTTCCGTGGACTTAACCCACAGAATCACCTTCATTATCTGCTCCATTACGGAGATTACCATCGTTAAGCACAGTCTTATAAACCATGCATGTTGTCAAGGTAACACAAACGATTTATCCAAAGAGAAAGAAAATAAACTCAACAGCGGCGCGCGTGAAGATCTATTTCGTCTACGTGAAGGACATTTCTTTCAAGTGCTAACTATAGAGAGTGAATACAGTTAGTGGGGGAGGTAATTTGCACAGGCGTTAACCCACCCATAGGATGATTTACGCCACGACAGTATGTGGGTATTTATAAATTCTTACAGTAATAGATTTAGAGGCTTATATTGAGTTTGCCTCATAAATTATAGAAGGAACAGAATATTATATTTTTATGCCTGTTACATAACACTGCAAAATAATTAAAGAATATGGGAAAAATACTTATACACATACTTATTATATCCAAACACATAAACATACGGCGGGCGGTTGGAGGGAGCTTCGTGTTACCATTATCCTCTCAGAGCTTAGGGACAACAAGAAACTGTTGTGACGTTCTGTTATGTCCTGTGATTGTCTTGTATCTTGTCGTTGTTTGTTGACAGTGGCGTCGGGGGTGGTTTCCTTCACCCATTGGACAGGAACGCCGTCATATGAGTGAAATGACCTTAAGTACGGCGTAAACCCCCAATCAAACAAACAAATAAACAAAAACTGTATATAATAAACGTCTGGCTTTGGTGTGGTACAAACCCTGACACAATAAGTGTGAAATAAGCCTTCAAAGAGCCATTCTTCAAACAGACCAGACTCGTGAAAACTAAATTGATATTAAAAAACTATTTGTTCTGAAGTGAGGTGAATACAGTTATCTAAATATTATCAGTCAAATAAAAAAATCTATTTTTTGCAGCTTAATGGACATTTTGATTTAGTGCTTGCTGGTGGGTTTAACCTGGGATATAGTACTATACCATATCTCAGGTTTACTTAATATCAGCATTAAATTTACCGTCTTTTCTGGTCCTTATTTAAAATCTAGGACATATCCTGGTCGTTCCTTTAAATCCGCAACCTTTGCATGACAATCCGTTAAATCCACGACATTTGCATGACACTCCGTTAAATCCACGACATTTGCATTCCGTTAAATCCACGATCTTTGCATGACACTCCGTTAGATCCACGACCGTTGAATGACACTCCGTTAAATCAACGACATTTGCATGACACTCCGTTAAATCCACGACATTAGCATGGCACTCCGTTAAATCCACGATCGTGGCATGACACTCCGTTAAATCCACGACATTAGAATGACACTCCGCTAAATCTACGACCGTGGCATGACACTCCGTTATATCCGCGACATTAGCATGACACCCCGTTAAATCCACGACCGTGGCATGACAATCCTTTAAATCAACGACATTTGCATGACACTCCGTTAAATCCACTACATTAGCATGACACTCCGTTAAATCCACGACCGTTGCATGACACTCCGTTAAATCCACGACATTTGCATGACACTCCGTTAAATCTAAGACTTTTGCATGACAATCCATTAAATCAACGATTTTTGCATGACACTCCGTTAAATCCACGACCTTTGCATGACACTGTTAAATCTACTACGTATGTATGACTTTCAGTGTCCTTTAAATAAAGGTGAGTGAGTTCTACTCTAACGAATCATCGACGTGTTGGATGATTTAACTAATATTAGAAAAATCAGAAATCAAAAGAAAAACAGTCGTAATATCAGAGAATGTCTGTGATTTTCTTTAATTACATAGCACGAGTTCTCAAGCATGTTTCCTTCTTTAAATCCGCCGCCATTTCTTGTCCTTATTTGAAATCTATTACCTCTTTTTGTCCTTATTTTAAACCTACAACCTATTTCATTAAATCCCCCACTTTTGCACGACACTCCGTTAAATCCACTACGTATGAATGCCTTTCGGTTTTCTTTAAATAAAACTTGAATGAGTTCTACTCTCATGAATCATCGGTTATTTATATGTATAGACCATTTTGAAACAGCCTCTGATAGATTAGGGACGGTTTGACGGATATGGACATTAAATGGTCAATTAGGACATGTCAGTATAGGGGCGTATCAGGCCACAGTTCTTTACATGGTATCAAAGGACCTCGTTGTGTTATAGGCTGCCTGTGAAATAATTTACTTGGGAGCCATTCAGTGATTGCATGAAGATTTAGACTAGAAACTGCTGCCCATCTCCAGAAAACCGGTCCTTGTTTATAAACGGCTAAAATAAAAGGGTGTGTATATATATAAATATCCGCTGATTTAAAGTTCAAGCAAGTCGTTGTATCGTAAACATGAGAACAACATTCTGTGTAAAAAAAAACTATTGCAAAAAAAATGATTGGCGTGCTATAAGTTGTTATGAATAATTGAAGCGGAATATTCCAGAAACATGGTGAAAAAAAATACTAATTTCGGATTACTGGTCGCTGGCTGACATGTTCCTTGGATGTTAAGCCACACATTCACCTCCATTATCTACTCCATTATCTACTCCATTACTGGGAGTACCTTCATTAAACACAGTTTTATAAAGCATGCATGTTGTTAAGATAACACAACATATTTATCCTAAGAGAAAGAAAATAAATTGAAGAGCGGGTCGCGTGGAGAAGTTCTGTCTCGGCAGCTTGAAGGATATATTGGTTCTACTGCCTGCTTGAGAATGGCAAGTGCAGTGAATCTCATTTCGGCAAAATTAGAAAATCAGGAATATCATAAAAAGTCTAATTTGTGTTCTATTTAACTGTTTAACAGAAGATACCAGGCATGCTTTCTGCATAAAGAGCTCCGGTAAAGACGGACGAGTGATAAATCTGTGACCTATACGTGACTTCCGTTTTAATTTACGCCGTATACATTGCTTTCCTTTTCATTCCAATAAATCCGTCAAACGGTTCTGTTTTCAAGATGTGGAATATGCCTTAGTGAAAAAGCATTGGAGCAAGGATTGTTGGCGCGCGAATTGTGACGGCTTTATTTTTATAACTGCTTTGCAAGCTATCAAGCATACACACATGCAATATTCAATGTCCTCTATGGGCTAGAAAAGACTGATTATTTTCTTGGTATATTATTAGAGAAATTTGGACTAATCGGTCTAATGGCGAGCGCATTTAAATTATTTAAGCCCCGGATGCAATGACAAGTTGCCTTAGAGCATTCAAACAGACACATTGTCAACATTGGCTTGATTACAAGGAGTTCATGCAGTGACTACACAGAAGTGAAAAAATGTAAATGTACTTGAATGATATATTTTTAAAAGTTAAATTTACGATATGAATGTAATTGTTTTTGTACAGTAAAAAAAAACACCAAAAAACATTTCCCTCGATAAATGTATTAGTGGTTTCAAACCAGTATCTAAATGGAGCATTTTTTGGGAAGTGTTAGAAAAATTCCATGCTCTGAAACCCCACATTCTGTGCTTTTCTGTTTTCCGGTCAGCCGTTTGTAAATTCGGTGGAAAACTCTTCTATGGGTTAAGTGGGTTTGGAAAATTAGTCCAATCGTGATACGACGCGATTTGCTGTCGCATCAAATTTAAAGTATTGTTTATCATTATTTAAGAGATTAACGTGAGTGCAAACATCTGTCATTGAGAGGTGACACGTATCTATACCAAGTAACACAGATTTTTATTTAAATTGTACGACCTATATTGGCTTTCTTTTAAATCTACGACCTGAGCAAGACATTCCTTTACAATTCTAGACTTGGGTTTTTTGCTGAATCCACGACCTAAACATGAGTTATTTTTAATGTGTTTCCTTCAGTCAGCGACCTGTGCTTAACCTGCCTTTAAATCCACGACATGTTTTTTTGTTTATTTTGTTTTTGTTTGTTTTTTTTCCGAAATATGCATTCCTTTCGTTAACATGGTCTTTTAAATAGAAGCTACGAGTGTTTAACTTAGCCATAATTTCATATAAAAACCTCTGATATGGTTCTAAACTCTAGGTGACAAAATGTTTATTTGTGAAACAGTATTGGATAAAAGTTGTTGGCCTGCCAGCTGTGATGAATAATTAAAGCAGAAAATTCTAGAGGAAAGGTGAAATGGATAATTTCGGTTTTATGTTCGATTGCCTGATATGTTCCGTGGACTTAACTCACACCTTCACCCCAACTATATCCTCGATTGCTGAGAGAAGGCCAACCTTTATTAAACACAGTCTTATAAAACACGCACGTTGTTAAGGTAACACAAACGATTTATCCAAAGAAAAAGAAAAAAAACGAAGAGCGGCGTGTGTGGAGACAATCTATTTCGGCAGCTTGAAGGACATGTTGGTTCTACTGCCTGCTTGAGAGCGGCAAATGCAATGAATTTCATTTCAGCAAAATCAGAAAATCAGTAATATCAAAAAATGTCTAATTTGTTTTCTATTTAACTGCTTATCAGGAAGGATAAAGCGTGCTTTCTGCATAAAGGGGTCCGGTAACGATGGACAAGTGGCAAATATGTGGCCTATACGTGACTTTCTCTTTAATTTACGCCGTATACATTGCTTTCCTTTTAAATAAAATCAATGAAACGGTTCTGTTTTGAAGATGAGGTTTTAAGGATGTCTTTGCGAAAAAGCATTAGGGAAAGGAATTTTGGCTTGCGAATTGTGTTGGCTTTATTTTTATAACTGCTTCGCAAGCTATCAAGCATACACACATACAATCTTCAAACCACTCCATGGGTTAGAAAACAACTAATTATTTTCCTGGTATATTATTAGTGAAATTAGGAAACAGGCAAGCTCGCCAAGTGTTTGAGGTTTTGGCCAACATTTTGTGCAATAAAGGTATCTAACGAACAATCAGTCTCAGAGTTTCCTCGTAACATTAAATGAAATACCATATATTCTGTAAATAACTCCAATGAATAGTTATTACCTTCTCTCGATATGTTTAGAGGTTACCCATAACAACTCGATATTGAAATCCATTGTAGAAATGGTAAAGGGAATGAATAGATAAGTCAGAGGGGTAAAACGTTATTACTGAAACCTCAACGATGCAGTTGAAAAAGAACAGTTTAAAAAACGATACGGACATTTTTGTCTCTCTCGCTGGGTTTTTGTTCAATTGGTCAACAAGTGTTTCTTAGTCTCTGTCAACCATTTGTATACTAATTCACTTTGGAGGAAATTGTAGACAATCTTTAGGATTGGTGGTGGTGTTTTCCAAATTCTCTTCGTGAAAGGTTAATGGATAATTTCTCCTGGTAAACCTTATGGATTCATTCATTTAAACTGCTGACAACAACTGCCTGATTCAGTCAAATTTGTATAAAGCCGTCCTTTGATTCCCTCCGGTCGTGAATAAAGAATAAAATTTTAACGCCAAAGCGAGGCGGCTGACCTTGACCTGATTCATCGGCTTATGACGTCATTTCATCTATTTCGCGTGACTTGATTCTCCAGTTGCATTGGTCGGTTCGAGTTGCTAAATAGTATGCTAAAGACTTCTATTTTATTCTTTTATTTTCTCTGCTGTTACCTGCTCTATGTCGATATGTTTTGGTGTGGAATGCACCTGATGTCATATAGGATACGTTTATCTACATGGGATGCAAGTTTTGCATGCATCGCCAAAATATTACGCAAATGACCTAAAAGTGGCTATTCAATACACAAAAGCCGTAAATCGAAGGGGGCGGAGGTTACCGGAGATAGGCGATTTAGAACAAGAGTGCTTCAGTCATTGACAACAACAGTAACAAAAAATGAAATATATAATACGAAATTCGTATGAGAAACATATACGGTTGATGTGATGAAGTAAACGTACAATGGAAATTTGTTAACAGTATCATTGTAGTTGTTCTGTATTGTCTCCAATCAATGAGTCAGGGAAACCACTAGCAACGCCACTGGCAACAAACAATTACATGATAGAAGAAAAGCACAGGACATAAATACATGGTGCAATCAGACAAAGTATGGAAATCCATAGACGTCACAAAACATATCGACCTCTTGTTGCCTCTTAGCTCTGAGAGCACCAGGGCAACAAGAAGCTTCCTCCAACCGCCCGCCAAATACCTTTGCAGATCCAAAGTTGATTCATATCGAGTGCTATATAGTCTGCAAATATTCCCAATGCATACACGGTGTAAACATATCCCACGACTTATATATTGGTGTGCTTTGCATTTGAACCACGACCAATATATCACTTTGCTTTAAATCCACGACCTAGATATCACTGCTTCAAATCCACGACCTAGTTATCACTGCTTTTAATCCACGACCAAATATATAGCAGTGCTTTAAATCCACGACCCATATAGCGCTCTGCATTTAATCTACGAGCTTTATTTCGTTGTGGCTTTATTCCATTATGTATGTTTCTATGCACTTCATTTCCTTTTTTTATATAAAAATAGGATGACGAGTTCTTTGTGAAATATGTTTTGGGAAGAAATTGCTATCAAACGAGTTGTGATAAAAATTAAAGCTGGAGATTCCAAGAAAACGGAAAAAATACTAATTTCGGTTTTCTTGCGGTTGGCTGACACGTTCCGTGGAGTTAACCCATAAATTCACCTCCACTATCTACTCCATTCCTGAGAGTACCATCGTTAAACACAGTCTGATAAAACATGCATGTTGTTAAGATAATGCAAAAGATTTATCCAAAGAGAAAGAAAATAAACTCAACAGCGGCGTGTGTGAAGATCTATTAGGGCAACGTGAAGGACATTTCTTTGAAGTGCTAATAACGAGTGCATACGGTTAGTGGGGGAGGTAATTTGCACCGGCGTTTGCCCGGCCATAGGATGATTTACGCCACGACAAGATGTGGTATTTATAAATCCTTACAGTAATAGATTTGGAGACTTATATTGACTTTACCCCAAAAATTATATTAGGAACAGATTATTATATTTATATGCCTGTTATATAACACAGCAACATAATTTAAGAATATGAGTGAAAATACTTATACGCATACTTATCAATACCAAAACACACAAAGATACGCATTTAAATCGGCACAAGGTCGTACATATAAGTAAATATACATATACATAAATTGTTAATGGTGACAGTGACACAGATGTTTATCAATCGGGTTGGTTAAAATAGACAGTTATGACTTGTATGTGTTAATGTACAAAACCAGTACATTAAAATCTATGACATCGCGAAATGAAATCAGCCACTGCTTAAAATATTTTATTGCGATTCTTGGGTGGACTTTAAATAACTTGCTCAATACTACCATAGATTCCACATTGTGCCAGTTCTGTGTATAATAGCCGGCGGTTGGAGGAAGCTTCCTGTTGCCCTGGTGCTTTCATGAGCTTAAGGGCAACACGATACCAATATGTTGTCCTGTTATGTCCTGTGATTGTCTTGTATCTTGTCATTTATTGTTGCCAGTGGTGTCAAGGTTGGTTTCCTGCACCCATTGGGCTGGCACGCCGTCATGTGAGTGATATAACCTTAAGTAGGACGTAAAACCCCAATCAACCGAACAAACCAAATTTATATTAAAAACCTATTTGTTCTGAAGTGTAGTGAATACAGATATCTAAAAAATTTCAGACAAATAAAAAAAATTATTTTGGCAGCTTAATGGACATTTGATTTAGGGTTTGCTGGAGGGTTTAACCTGAGGTATAGTGCCATACTATATCCCAGGTTTAATTAATATCAGCATTTAATCTACTGCCTTTCCCTGTCCTTATTTCAAATCTAAAACATATCCTGGTCGTTCGTTTACATCAACGACCTTTGCATGACACTCTGTTAAATCCACGACAATTGCATGACACTCTGTTAAATCCACGACATTTGCATAACACTCCGTTAAATCCACGACCGTTGTTTGACACTCCGTTAAATCCACGAAATTTTCATGGCACTCCGTTAAATCCACGACATTTGTATGACACTCCGCTAAATCCACGACCTTTGCATGACACTCCGTTAAATCCACGACCTTTGCATTCCGTTAAATCCACGACCTTTGCATGACACTGTTAAATATACTGCGTATGTATGACTTTCCTTTAAATAAAAGGTGAGTGAGTTCTATCCTTATGGATCATCGACTTGTTGGAGGGTTTAACTAATATTGACTATCTTTGCATGACACTCCGTTAAATCCACGTCCTTTGCATGACACTCCGGTAAATCCACGAACTTTCCAAGACACTCCGTTAAATCCACGAACTTTGCATGACACTCCGTAAAATCCATGACCGTTGCATGACACTCCGCTATATTTGTTTTCTTTAATTACATAGCACGAGTTATCAAGCATGTTTTCTTCATTAAATCTACTGCCATTTCTGGTCCTGATTGGAAATCTATTACCTCTTTTGTCCTAATTTTAAACCTACGACCTATTTCATTAAATCCCCCACTTTTGCACGACACTTCGTTTAATCCACTACGTATGCATGACCTTCGGTTTTATTTTAATAAAACTTGAATGAGTTTTACTCTCATGAATCATCGGCTATTTATATGCTCAGACCATTTTGTTGCAGCCTCTGATAGATTAGGGAAGATTTGACGGATATGGACATTAAAGGTCAATTAGGCCATGTTAGTTTAGGGGGCGTGTCAGGCTACAGTTGTTTACATGGTCTCAAAGGACCTCGTCGTGTTATTGGCTGTCTGTGAAATAACTTTCTCGGGAGCCAATCAGTGATTGCATGAAGATGTAGACTAGAAACAGCTGGCCATCTCCAGAAAACCGGTCCTAGTTTGTCGGAGGCTAAAAACTAAATGATTTGTAAATATCCCTTTAAGGAAAGGCTTTCTAAATAACACGACAAATACAATGCTGTACATTTTTTACAAATCAAGCTTTCAAAGACATATGTCTTCATCATCAGGAATGGTTTGTTAATATAATTATCCGACTGTGAAACAAGCAATGTAGAGGAGACTATTGCTCACCTGTTACTCCACTGTCGTAAATACAACACAGCTAGACGTGGGTTTTTCTCTGATCTCCGAAAACTTGGTTTTGTTAATTTTACTATACAAGCTGTTCCTAAACCAGAAAAGAACCGAAACAGTGTGTTTAAAGCTGTGGCTAACTTCTTGGTAACCGGTCATAGGTTCAACTGAATACGTTGTTTAAAAAACGGCTAACCCTTGACCTAATCAATCTACCTATGACGCTATTTCATCTCTTCACGTGACT
>JAUELC010035692.1:0-12789 GCA_031471745.1 Cryptochiton stelleri
CTCCTTTAACGTTATGTTAACACATTCTAATAGCTTAATGTTCTTTGTCAGGGGAATTACTGCCCCAAAAGGCCTTTATCTCTCCTCTGTATTACTGTTAGCATATTAAAGGACTAATATCCGTGGTAAACAAATATAATATGATCCCTTTTATCTGGTAAACTGAGAGGAATGGAGGGGGGTCCCAATAAACGCTTATCAGAATAAAGATATCGTTTTCCTATGTATGTAAACGGTGCTGTTATTGCCGTTAGCTGGTAGATATCGACCCCAGGCTTACACAGCCACACCACGTTCAACTGAAAGGCCTCCAATCACCCTTTTGCAAATATTTACCAGACAATTAGTGGAGAGCAAAGTGCCGGATCAGTGTTGGTTATAAGATAGGGCGTCCTGGATAGAAACAGACCCACGGGGAAACAGAGATGATTTACTTAGAGGCATAAGATTCTATATAGATTTAACCGATACAATCAGTCTGAGTTAATCTGTTTGTGGCAGTTACAATGTCCTGAGGCTAATCTCCTGTTTGTCTTTGGAGAACTCTCCTTAGTTTGTGGCTGGATAAAGGTTAATATTGACTAAACAAATCACGACCTTTTCATAACTCCCATAGGAAAATATCAAAAGAAACTTTTACTATTTTGCTGCATAATCCACACATTTTATTTCGATTCTATGTATTTTGCTCAGATCAAACATTCATTGGCTTCCAGAAATCGTTAACAGTTTAACCTTGTTGTTCAGTTTTGAATTTGACTATTTGAAATCATCACTCACAGTGTCAATGAAAGAACATCAGAGTCTGATTAAATAAGCCTATCATCCAGATTTCGAAATGAAGCGAGTGTTTTTATTTGTCAATTTCATATTTTCCACATTAATATTTAAAACGAATACGTCAAATTGTAAAAAAAACCAAAAAAAAAAAAACCTACGGCGAAAGTGTTTTAAAAACAGGCATATAAATATATATAGCCTGATATTTAGTCTGTCCACGCGAAATGTTAGCTTTGGTTGATGTCCTACCATTAGGTAAGAACCCAAGAGGTTTGATAAACTTAGTATCCTACAAAAAGGCTAAAGGCTAACCTAATATATCACAATATACCAGTAATTCAACAGCCTCAGGGAATTGTCTTGTACAATATCTGAAGAAAAAATCCTAACAAAAACCTTCAATTGGCTTATTTTAGACACAGGGCTGTATAAACACAAGAAATCCCCGTGGAGCGTTTCGAATAATGTAAACTAGGCATGATTCTCTCTGATCGTGTGGATGTTAATGAATTAAGGAGCAGATCTCATAAATTCCCAGGATACGACACGGCCATGTATTGAAGACAATAATTACATGTACCGTGGATTAGATTTATTTAATAGCGTGGTTGGGGTTGACTTGGGACCACTGCTTGGTTTTAACCTGTGTCTCAGAGTGTTGTCCCTTGACACGTTTGCTGCCAACTGCTTTTAAATCTAAATGTGTTTATGTTTCTGACGTTACATGCTACGGAAAAAGGCTTTTAAGGGGATAGAATTGTGTGTTGTTGAGATTTAATTCGTCTTATTTGTAACTCTGTCCCAGGCGTCATTCGGGCTTCCATTAGCTTTGAAGAAATGATGAACGATTCCCGAGTGTTAACAGAATGGTACATGTTAACTTACACTGACAATGAGGTCCGGAATCCAGTAAAAACAGACAGTCTTTGGCTGATTCCTTAATACAATACGTTTACACACTTTTATAAACTCTGTGTGACCATCTCAATAGACCTCACTCTGGAAAGACAAACCCAATAAATTACAAAATATATAATTGTCTGTTAGCAAGTATTATTTACCCATAGCTAAATTGAAATTGAACAAAGTGTATCTGTCTACAGATTTATAATAACTCATCAAAGGATCATGGAGTATTTGTTTATAAATATATTAGTCCTCAGTATAGCTAAAATTTAAAGAAGCAAGTCAGTTCTGTAAACTAATCAACAATGCACGTTGAACAATCTCTGTTCTGTAAACTGATCAGTGATTGACATTACATCCTAGTTCTGTAGACTGATCAGTGATTAATACAGCATCCCTGACTGGTCTGTAAAATCGATCAGTGATTAACATAACATCCCAGTGCTGTAAACTGACCAACGGTTAAGACACCAGACCCAGACCTGTCCTAAATACTGATCAGCGAATAAGATAACATCCTTGTATTATAAACTGATCAGCAACAACCATAAACATCCCTGTTCTATGAACTGATCAGTGATTAAGATAACATCCCTGTTCTATAAACTGATCCTCGATTATCAGAAACACCCCAGTTATGTCAACTTATAAGTGATTAAGATAACATCCCTGTTCTGTAAACAACATATATGCCATATATGAAAAAGAAATATTATGTTATCGTATTAACCATTATCTCTACTTTCTATTTGAAGCTCTAGATCTTATGAAAGTATATCTAATTTCTAGTCCATTCCAAATAAGTCGATTTTCGTTGTTAAAATAGCAACACCTATTATGCTGACTAGTTCCTGGCTTGTTTATTTATCAATCGGCTGTGTGAATTATACAATGAACTACAAGACACAATGTTGCACGTACATGGAAATACTTTATCTCTCATCTCTTTTTAAAGTCCTATATTTGTTCTAGATTGCCTATTTGGTTTTGTGTTTCTGGTATATTACCACCGGTGGTACTGTCTTTTGATTCTTTTATAGGTGATTGAGATAAATTACTTTGCTGAGAAGGCCCTTGATGTTGTTTTCTATTAAAGTGTATCTGGTCCAATTGGTAAGTCTTTATGATCAGATCAGGGATAACTTTTTGTATGATCAGATCTGACAGAAATCTGATGGAATTGTATATTTATTCATTTACTACATGAAGGCACTAGGATAACTTTGGTAAGTGGTCCTTTCAGATTGATGTTCCCCTTCATCAATAATTCAAATGAGAGAATAAGGAAAAATTACTTTCTCAAAACTTTTAAATAAATCTTTAAAAATGAGTATTTTCTTAAAAATCTATCAAATGTTTCTGTCTATTTAATTACTTCGACAATAGGATCATTCTCCATTCTTATTTGTCATGCATGGTACTCTAATAGGTGGGTTGAAGTTGACTCACTGGAGGTCAGTTCAGAGGCTTGCATGAAGATTACTCTTCAAGAGAAACTCTTACTGAGATATAACCGTGGACAATTGGGACAGCATCAGGGCCTTACTCAAGTTTGATCCATTAACCGGGAAGTGAACTAGCTGTAGACTGATCTTCATACGGGGAGATGTTAAAGGGTATTAACTGAAGAATCCATCTTGCCAACATGTGATCTCTTTATTAAAGAGGAATTCACAAACATAAATTGAACGTCAGCGGAGTTAATGCTGGGTAAAGCCAATATTAATCTGACTGAGCTCTAAGTCGTTATGTCACGAGGAAAGTAGTTTTATTTCTGACGTTATATGTGGTTCTGTAACAAAGTGAGTGACGCAGTCACGTGACAAGTTATGTCATATAGCACATATCTGACCCTCTCTGTATAGGCATATGAATACAAACCATAAATCCCCGGCCCGGGCTTTAAGGAATGACATTGTGCACCAGTCTGTTACATACAACCCGGTGATTTGATAATATAAGCTCTGACATAACCAAGTTGAAACACTCCAATAAAATCCAAAGTAACGATAATTTACAGATTAAATTACAACCAATATATTGATTTCGATCACTGTCCCTTTGACATGATTGCTTCCATATCAGACATACTAAGATTAGTTAACATGTCCAATGTATATAGATTCCTTTAAATCACCCATCCCTTGCTCTGAACTGAAAGACCATTTTTGATGATAATATTAAATTCAATAATACATTGGTTTGGAACACATAGCGTGTGTTACGCACAGACAAGTGTCTTCCATCAGTTTTAAAAAAACATTCCTAAAAAAATGTGTTTTTAGAAGATTATTGTAAACGGGAAACTGTTTGTCAAGCTTTGACTAAAACATGCCTATACATGTTACTGAATAGGATTAGAGAATACAAGGGTTTAAAGAATATTTTAACTGAACATTTTGGAACAAAATGATTCAAAACGACGTAAACCAAATAATCTACATATCTGTGTACCGCTTTGAAAAATGTTGTTGACTATTGGTCTTAACGAAATGCCGTGTGTTTGTATTTTATCGAACATATTGAGAATTTATAAGAAATTAGTAGCTATGACATATTTTGTTTAATCTGCTTCGTAATTGCTGTTGTTGTCAATATCATCAAATGCTTTCCATGGTCGAATATCCGGAGCAGCTTATTTAATAATAAATATAAATTAATGTCGGACTGTTCCCCATCAGTTTAAACATGTCATTCGTTACACCCTGACGTAACTTATTTTACTGTTTCATGTAAGTTTGTTATTTCATTGTAAGGCTTGTCTTTTTATTGGTGTTATTATTATGGTATTGTCTTTCCAGAGTGAATTCTCTTGAGATCGTCACATTGAGGTTATAAAATGTGTCAATCCGTTTGTGGTCGTTACAATGTCCAGAGGCTAAGATCCTGTTTGTCTTTGGATAACTCTCCTCAGCTTGTGGATGGAGAAGAGTTAATGTTGACAAAACAAAACGCGACCTTTTGATAACTCCAACAGGAAAATATTAAACGAAACTTATAGTATTTTGTTTCTTAATTCACACATTTTAATTAGATCCAGTGTATTTTATTAATATCAAACATTCATTGGCTTCTGGGAATCGTTTACAATTTAACCTTATTGTACAGCTTTAGGTTTTGCTCTATTAATTGACCAATGACAGTGCTAATGAGAAAACACCGGAGTGTAGTTAAATTAGCTTAACAATCAAGACCATTTATTTTATAATTGTTATAACTCAATTTCATATTTCCACATTGATCATTAAAACAAATACATCAAATTATCAAAATATATGCCTCAGGGAGAAAATATAAAAAAAAATTAGGCATATAATCATATATAGCCGGATATTATTTCTGTCCATGCGAACTGTTAGCTGTGGTTGATGTCATATCATTAGGTAAGAACCCGAGAGATTTAATAAACTTCCCATCATACCGTTCACAAGGCCAAATGCTATTCTGATATATCACAATATGCCAGTAGCTCAACAACCTCGGTGGAATTGTATTGTACACAATAACAATAGCTTATTGGAAAAAAAACAATAACAAGAACCTTTCATTGGCTTATTTTAGACAAAGGGCTCTATAAAACACCAGAAATCCCCGTGGAGCGTTACGAATAATGGAAACTTGTTCTCTTACCCTCTGATCTTGTTGATGTTATTGAATTAAACATCAGATCTCATTAAGTCCCAAGGTATGACACAGCCATGTATTGATGACAAATGAAATGTACCGTAGATTATATTTATCTACGAGTGTGGCTGGGGACCATTACTCAATTCTACCCTGATTCTACCCTGTTCCTCGGAGTGCTGGTCTTGATACCAATGCTCTCAGTTGCTTTCGTTTCATAATTTTGTATATGTCATCTAGATCTCGTTACATGCTTCCACAAAGGGGTTGAACCTAGCCAGAATTGTGTGCGCTAGGAACTGTTGAGATTCAATTCTTAATACTTATTAGCCATTTTCCAGACGTCATTCGGGCTTCCATTAGCTGTGACAAAATGACGAACGATTCCCGAGAGTTAACAGAACGGTACATGTTAATTTACACTGACAATGAGGTCCAGAATACAGTAAAAACCGACAGTAATTGACTGATTCCTCGATACAATACGTTTATACCATACAATATTTACCATATTTTCATAAATTGTCTAAATTGATACCACTTCGCAACATCTTTCTCGATTCCCTGTGAGAATTGCAAATGTGACGCATTTGGAACAACATAGCGTTACTTACAGATACAGTAAAGAAACGTTTTGTGGTGCATGTTTACATGACCCTCGATTTTCTGCATCGTCATAATTCATAAATTTGATACACGTTTTGAGGTAAAAAAGTGAAAAACTAGTGTTAATCAACTGTATGCTGCTTTTAGCAGAGACGGAAATCTTGATATATTAGCGTTCTTTTGGTCAAACCACTAAACTCTATACGAATTGTTCGACAGGACGCTTGTCTTAACTAATGAATTCTGCACGGACACGCAATGGATTTTGAGAGAACACCTTCATTCAATAACATCGTTTGCAAATAAGTGATTTGAGAAAGTTTTCATTTCACTGTTTTGTGTCTACATTATTGATGAAGAAGAGAATTCCATATTAGCACTAAGCCTGTCCTATTTTTGTAAACACATTTAAACGTAATAGTATTACAGACAATTCCGTCAGATTTCTCTAAGATCTGGTCATAACAAAAATTCTCTCCATTCTGTTCATAAAGATCGACGTTCCCAATTTGACCAGATAATCTTTAATAGAAACCAAAAAGAAGCGTCTTCACACCAAAGTAATTTATCTTAATCACCCATACAAGTTGTAACATCGAGAGAATAAAACATAATATCGCCGGTGGGTATATACCAGAACAGCAATACCAAATAGGCAATCTAGAACAAACATTGGAATTTAAAGACAGGCGAGATAAAGTATTTCCATGTACCTGTAACATTGTGTATTGTCGTTCATTGTATATTTCGCACAGCCGATGGATAAATAAACAAACCAGGAAAAAGACAGCATGTTTTGCTATTTTAACATAGAAAATCAACTAATTTGGAATTAACTAGAAATTATTTATTCTTTCAGAAGATGTTTTAAGAAAGAATTATTTGGAACAGATATTAATCTTTAATGGGATCTGTATCAGTTGTGAGTTACATGCTGACAGAGTGAAGGTTAACGTTGAAAAGTTAATCAAGTTCCCGACACCAGGATTGGATGTGGATTTGTCTTGCTATTCAAATTAAATTAGGGAGATTCTGTGACGGGAAGAGAGCTCACATAGAAAATTGCTTTCCCGGCGTTTATATCGATTTTGACATGTGATAAATGGAGTTACGGTTTTCTATTCTTCCAATGATGGCCTCAATGAATTAGAGAACTTTGTTTCGGGTTAGGCATTTCATTAACATTATTCCAAGCAGACCAAGAAGATGGATTGACCGAATTTCCCATAGAGATAATAAAAAACGAAGAATATATTATTATCTATAAATACATAAACCCTGTGCGAGTTTGATTACGTAACACTTTTGTTTCACATACCTTGAATTGTTAACGGAAAATGTGTATCGGAATTATTAATTAAAATTATTGATTATGACGTTACAGGTAAAAACATGTCACTGCGCAGGACAGAAACGACGTAATTTCACGTAACGATTTGAATAACGTCAAGTTATTCCGATTTCGCCTGGTTTGGAATTCTCACATGTCATCTATGAATTGAGACAATTTATTAAAATACACTAACTATTGCTGTTGTTAATGCCGGAAATAATATCTTAGCGTAAACGTTGGTTCGTTTGGGCTAACTCTTCAACAATTCACTCAAACTATATTTATGATACTCCTAAGCCACTTATAACCTCTACGTGTAGAGTTAACTAGCCATTGTTAACACCCGTTAACATAATTTATCTAATGCACTGTGTCCATTGTTTAATTCTTGTCGTTTACAGTACAGCACTGTCATGCTCATTGTTTATCAGCTTTAAGTTGTAGTGTCAACATGTCTGATCTGCCAACTATTTGCATTATGAGCAAGGTTAAATGTTGATTCTTAATATGTGTTAACACTAAAACACTATATAGATAATGGCAAAAGTGATAGTCAAGCAAGCGACCTTTTAAATTACCGATATCGAATAATTTCTTTATTTTAAAATTTGGTTGATCCAACAGATCCCGTGTCGTCATTTCAAAGATCAGGTTATCGGACATAATCGGTACAGATCGGGAGATCGAAGAGATCCAGTAACAGTCATTTCAAAGGTCATGTTATCATACGGATCCGGTACCAATCATTGAAAGTCAAAGGAAGAGGTTAGAGGCGAGAAGTGGTTCCCAGCCAAAACCAACTGGAAACGTAATCAACGATACCTTTCATTTGTATCATACGCAGTAAGCGATCCGGTTCTTAATTCATTACCACCAACAGTATCAGAGATCAAGTTACAAATTGACCTATTTCTGGTGCTGCATTCAGCTTTGTGGCTGAAAGACAAAAAAGCAAGGTCTGTGTTACCTTTGCTTAAATCCTAACGCCTATTGTATTCGACGATTCCACCGAGAGTGTTGTATCACTGACGTATTGTGGCACGTCTGTTCTGTCTTGGTCTCTCAAGCTATATAATATTCAGTTTTTGTCAGGGTCCCTAAGGAACTAGCGATGCCCCCAGCAAACTCCAACCACGCATTTGAATAACTATAACCCACTACATATTTTATTTATCCTATATG
The DNA here is from genome assembly GCA_031471745.1 of Cryptochiton stelleri. NCBI lineage: Eukaryota > Metazoa > Mollusca > Polyplacophora > Chitonida > Mopaliidae > Cryptochiton > Cryptochiton stelleri. Next base: position 8,432 of record JAUELC010035692.1, read on the forward strand.
GTGCTTAATCCATTAAAATCATCGACAGGATCGTAGAGTTACAGGTCAGGTTTCCATTACGAAACGTTCAACACGGTTTTTTTAATGTTTTTCAGCAGCCTTTTATTTAACGGAAAGACAACTTTAGGTTTTGATTTGCCTCAAATATTTGTGTCGCTTCATTGGGATGGCTCCATACCATGACACACGACAAATTTAAGAATACCGTATATTCTTCTTGCCACTTTATCGAAATAGCTCCATAGCATGCCTAAATACTATTTTAAAACTATCGGCCATTCTTTATGTCGCTTCATCTAGAGGGTCCCATACCATTAGGCAGGACCATTTTAAAACAACCATTCGTTTTTTCTGTTGCTTCATGGGAAACACTCCATACAATCCTGCAATACCATTTTGAGACTACCTTCTATCGACCGTTTTAAGACAAGCGTCCGTTACTTGTATTGCTTTCATGAGATGTTCTATGTACTTGTGCAATATTCCCTGTTAAATGTTAATCACAGTTCATGAACTCATTTATTAGGGTATAATCAATATATTGATTGTTTTTAATATATGTGTACATTTTGACCTTGTATATCAAGTATTTATTCCTTTCCAAATTGCTTGTGTATTGTATGAAATCATCTCTATACGATATAAACATGATTACTTGTTTCGTGACATCTGGATGAGGAAGCAATTCTTTAACATTGTACTTATTGATTTACTGTTTATTATAGACGATTGAAATAAACTAAAAATGGTACTGCAGTACCGTAACGTGGATTGAAGAATAACTACGTCATGGGCGACACACTTGTTAAGAAAATGAAAAAATTAATGGAAGTATAATATGACATCTCACATAGACAGCTATTTGAATAGCTTGTTAATTTAATCAGAATGTGTTAGTATTAACCATAGCTGGCGGAGGTGGGGTAATGTTAGAAACCTCACAAACCCTTTGTTCAATTACCACTTGAAGGTGTTCTAATCATTAGTGCGCTTGCCTCCCGGTCACTGATCGCCGATGAAACCTTAGTAAAAATAGTTTCTGTCCCACCAAATGTTCCCTTTGTTTCGAACAGCTCTCACAGGAGTGGTAATGAATTTTGATTCGTTCAGACATATAACAAATAGAAAGTAATTTCTAAAAAATTGAGACTGTGGAACCAGTATTCAACTCTGGACTTTAATCCCTTTATATCTCGCTCTCTCACTATACATCTGTACCAACTATTTTACATTGAGCAGCTGCTAATAAATTCTAAACGAAAAAAATAGAAAATAAATTAAAACAGCAGCACTATTGTGATATCATAATTAATTACGTTTATCGTAAAAGCTATCATTTTTTACTAATTGGCGTTTCGTTTGGTCCGCCAACATTGTCAATCTAATATGTACATCAGTACATATCGTAATGGATTCAAACTTGAAATGTCTTTAAAAACGCAATAGGGAACACAAGCTCAAATTATAACGGAAGACAAACAAACACACACATATATATCATAAATTCAAACAACCGATCGTCAATGTCTTTATCAAATTGGGTCCTATGGTACAAGTTGACGCTATAAAATGGCTTAGTTACCATTATTGATCTACAAGGCAATTAATATAAAATTAATCACTTGATTTCACTGCTGCTTTATTATATGCTTCGATCGTTTTGACTTCAACAGACAGTATTATTATATATGTTTACAACATGAAATGCGTAATTCAAAGCTCATTAGTCTAATAGATGATATGCCAGACTAGACTTCACATGAAACAATAATAAGGACCCGGGTTCTAATCCTGGTTAAGAACCTGAACATGTTCGCTTGTTTTCTTACCTATTGACTAAACTAAATAAATAATAAAATAAATAAACAAATAAAGACGAAAGAACGAAAAGACGAACGAGAGAGCGAGAGAATGATCGAACGATCGAACGGTTTTAAATCTAGGTCATATATTATGTTTGCCCAAATTTGTACATGTTGATCAAAAATGTTATTATGTAACGATAATACATTGAGAAGAGGACACAGACCTTCCAATTGTGTCTCTTTTTATCGATGTGTCAATGTTGATTCTGTATCATTCTTCAACCATATTCAAACTGGGAGGAAGGATATTTTTTTGATGTTGGTGGTCTTTATTCATTCTGATATTTTATTTCTTGGAGGCACTTAGACAGGGTTATACATTCATCAAGTTATGTAAATTAGTCAACTAAAGTAATGAATCAGATGGCAGCATTTAACTGTTGTGAGAGAAATACAAATTAGCCTTTCATCAAGAATGGAAATGAAATATTAATGTTGTGTCAATCCGTCTACACATCTTCAAGAATTAAGTCCAGTATTCCTGTTAATGGCGGAGTTGTCTTGGAACGGTTAACGAATCATTGCTCAATTATAGGTTAAGGCTGAGAACGCTGTGGAATATCGGTTGTATTGTTTCCGTTTAGAATCCCAAAAGAAGCTGTCACCGCTGATCACAATGACCTAGACACCACTTTCATCTCTCATTGTTGTTAATTCTTAAATTGACTTTATTCAAAAAAACTTTATTCATATCTATAGGAAATCTTTAGAATGGTAAATATTATGATTAAAGAAGAAGAACGAAGACTATATTTTAACATTGACAAAACTTTTTTTATCTGTTCAAAAATAATTATTTTTCTACAACATGTTACTCTTTTGAAAATAATTTGACTCCTTAATTTCGTACACAATTCTCCATTAAATAAGACCACTGCAATTTTGTATAAAAACGTCCTGGATAGTTTAAAAGAAGGGATAAAAATGAATAAAAGTGAACTTATATTGTCTTAGAGAAGAGTTTCATTAATGCGATTGTTCTCGATAGATTCAACTGATATTAGTATGCCTGCATTGAGAATATTGCCGGTTTTGGCATACTCGATTTCTCTGAAAGTATTAGAGTAGTAACGTTACAAATCTCATATGTTTCTCACCAAAATATTACATGTTCTGGGAAAGAAAGCCTATGGTGCGTGTGTGAATGAAGGCGAGTTGTCTAAAGGGAATAATTTAAGTGATTATTTCATTTGTCTCATTTCTGAAAGATTTGCCGATGAAATGACTGAGACGGTTGATGATTGTGGATTTGACGGATGTTTTAGGATAAAGAATGAGGGGTTAATTACTGTTATATCTGTCTGTTCTCAATCGACAAGTCCTAAAGCCGCTGACAACCATACATGACAATATGTTTTCAACATACAAGTAAAGGAAATAAGGAATAAATAATGGAAACCAATTAAGTCTGTTCCAAATCTGAACCAATTAGAGGGAATCTCTGCATGGTTAGACTGAGCTTTAAGTAGGTGTGTCACGAGGAAATTAGATTATCTCTGACGACTGCATGATATGTGATATGTGGTGCTGTTATGGAGTCAGTGACGCAGTCACGTGACGATAACACATATGTGACCCTCTCAAATGAATACAAACCTTGAATCCCCTGCCCGGGTAATTAGGAATGGCCTTGTGGTCTAGTCTGGTACAGCCCTGTGATTTGATAATATAAGCTCTGACATAGAAGTAACGATAACTTACAGATTAAATTACCACCAATATATTGATTTCCCTCACTGTGCCCTTAACTTGGCTGCTTCCATATCAAACATATTAAGATAAATACATGTCCAATGCACTTAGATTTCTATTAAAACACCCAATGTTTAACACAGATAGGAGATGGACTTGGTTAGAAAATGTGAATACCGCATACAAAGGTTGCTGGGGAAATGTTATCCCTCACCCTCCCCCAGATCGCCCCATCTCTGCTGTGCTACACTCCCACCTGATTTCCGCCCATCACACAATGTCAAATAGCGGTCCTCTAAACATCAGGAATTCGCTCCATCAATAAATTCCTTCTTATTGATCGCGGAATTCATATGTATGAATGGATGATTTTAAATGCAGTATAAGTATAGAGATGAATTAATGAAAATTCACGGTAGTGAAATTTTGAATGTTTAAATGTGTTTTGTTTTTTAAAGCTTCATTCGAATTGACAACATTTTATGGTTTCTATCTCCAGTTTACAACAGAAAATAAAGTGCCGGAATTAATTAGGAAATTGTTTTGCCAAAAACAGCACATTTGTGTGACTGCACGCGACCGGTTGAAGATGACAGTCTGATAGTTGGTTTGATGGGACATTATAAACTGATTTGATTAAAGGTGAATAAAACAATAAACAAAGTCAAATTTAAATTATAGACCCTATTAAGATGTAAACAAACCTTCTTTTGATTTTTTGTGCGATTCTTTGCTTTCCACTGAACTCCATTTAAATGGAGATACTGTAAGTAAAATGTATGGTGGAATTGTTATGCCATA
>JAUELC010035803.1:0-12787 GCA_031471745.1 Cryptochiton stelleri
ATTGTAAATGTGTAACCCTAATACCAGGTATACTGGTCAGGGTGAATAAAATAATTAAATAAAGACGATCGGCGGTCACCAGGGCGCTCTAATAACCCACATAGCATGTCGGTATCACATCCAGGGACCAGAACAGACATACTTAGCTCAAAATTACATAAATGGTTCGTTGAGTACAGTTAAGAACCATACTTACATAGCTGGGTAATGGTTGATATGGTATACTCCGTTACCGCGTAAGCTACCATAAGCATAGTAATATATATGTTCTATAAACATTATTTTATATAAACGTTATTTTATTGTTGAATATGTGTTGAAAGGGAATATTAAAATCCGTTAACATGTTAACTGTTGATTTGTACGCTACCACATAGCTGATGATTTTGTACAATAAAAACTTGAACAATGAACTCCTGAAGGGCTAGGCCGAAACAACCTCACTATACAACGGTGAACGGCTGCCGTAACCCTGGACAGACCGGCCTCTTGTAAAGACCTCATAACATGACGCTATCTCCACCAACGACCAATACAGGCATTTCTGACATCTGGTCTCTGCTGTACACAATATCTGGCCACGGTAACGACAACCAACTGAATGGCGATCTCAGATCGGTAACGTACTCCACAACCTAGTAAATCCTATGTTTTAGGTACAAAGATACTTCTCTTTCTAGCAATGCAAAACACGTCCTATCAAGGCTGTGCTGAAAAAAAAAAATAGGAGTTGCGCATCTCTACGCGCTCCGATCACGTGAGTCGAGGAGGGCCCAAATGAGGGATATCGGTTTTGATATCTTCAGTATAACATTAAATTGCGAAATAAGTGTATTAGTCAGTGGAAGGTAAGTTTATTGAAAGTCTCTCAGTCTCTCATCAGAAATTCAAATAATATTCTACAGATTTTACAAAACGTGATCTAAAACGTGACTCATTTAAACCACCTACTGTTATCCCCACATATTAAATATTCAAAAGTATTGGTAATTTAAGCGAACATTTGTGGCAGTGGACAACACTCTAGAGATCCTTTACATCCCTTATCTTTCAATATATGGAAATCTATTGGCAGCATATTTGAAGTCAAAGAAAAAAGGTTGAAATCACTTGAGACGGAAGCGCATTACAACCAAATTCCAACTGACGTAAACCTGTCTTTTTTCTGTGCAATACTCCCACGACGTCTCCCTAGTTACTGTGGACATTTTCGTTGATGTTAATTTCTTCCTCTTCTTCCTGCCCTTTTGTTCTTCAGGATGCAAGATAATCTCGTAAAAGGAAGCATCTCTGATCGTCCGTTTCTAAGCACAAGAAACTAAGTTATTCGTATATATGTCGCCAAAATAGTGCATATTTTTACGTGTAGTCAATCAGGCTTATTTCGTGTTGGGAATACAAATGCTGTTATTCCTATAGCCACTTCATTACAGTTTAATATATTGTTGGGATTATATTACGAATATGATTATATGACTGGTTTAAGGGTTATTTTGTCAACAATAAAATGAGACAGAAAAGTTAAATGATGAGACTTTGACGAACAGTTGCCTAATTATTACAATCTTCAATCAGCTTTTAATATCAATTCATGTAATGGTTTTCCCCAATTTTTAAAGCAAATTTTTCTGAATTGATGCTGTTTCTCACTGTAAGGATTCAACGTCCCTTGAATTGAGGACATAAGCACTCAAAATCCGATGTAGTTGAAAAAATTCAAATTAATTATGATTATATAATTTTTCGTTCAGTTTGATTGGAATCAGCTTAAAGTATTTATGATACTCTTAAGCTTTTCCAACGATTGTTTTCGTTGTTTAGGGAAGAGATACTAGACCAGAAAATTTTACAGTGTGGGTCTCGTACACTCTGAGTCAGGCATCAAATAGCAAACAGTATACAACCGTATTTACAATTCTATTTCTTATTTACTTCCAGATTATTGTTGGTGATAATTCCCTATATATATATAGTATCATATATTACATAGAGATATTATGAAATATAACGCGAAAAGACCAGTACATACTTAATTATCGTATTTAGATCATAAATGTGAGCAGATCGATGTCTGACATTTCTACTTCACACAATAACTTGCTCGTAAATATGTTTTTTTTTTTCATCTAAGAGGGAGAAAGTCGACCTTGTAACCCACACATGCTCGTACACTCAAATCTAATGGATAGCTTGTTGGCAGCTTATACATATTATAGCATCAATATTTACAGAATATAAATCAGCCTTTAAAAGACATCAAATGTTGAAAGTAGGCGTTTATTATTATTAAATAATATTTTTTATTTATTTAATACAGCCTATATAAAACGGCTCTTGAAATGATACTTGATTTTATAGTTATATAAAACAAGGTTGTAATCATAACAACAGACAAATCCTTGCACGATACCAAAGTTAATAAATCATGTATTTATAAACGTCAAGTGTCAGACGTTGAAAAGGATAATAATAAACCTTAGAAGTCTCTCCTTTAATATGTTAACTCTGAACACTCTGGTAAATGTATATGAATTGCGAACTCTGGTAAATGTATATGATTTATGAGCTCTGGTAGATGTATATGAATTTTGAACTCTTGTAAATGTATATGAATTGTGAACTCTGGTAAATGTAGATGAATTGTGAACTCTGGTAAATGTATATGAATTGTGAACTCTGGTAAATGTATATGAATTGTGAACTCTGGTATATGTACATGATTTGTGAGCTCTGATAAATGTATATGAATTGTGAATTCTGGTAAATGTATCTGAATTGTGAACTCTGGTAAATGTATATGAATTGTGAACTCTGGTAAATGTATATGAATTGTGACCTCAGGTAAATGTATATGAATTGTGAACTCTGGTAAATGTATATTAATTGTGAACTCTGGTAAATGTATATGAATTATGAACTCTGGTAAATATATATGAATTGTGAACTCTGGTAAATGTATATGAATTGTGAACTATGGTATATGTATATGAATTGTGAACTATGGTATATGTATATGAATTGTGAAATCTGATAAATGTATATGAATTGTGAACTCTCGTAAATGTATATGAATTGCTAACTCTGGTAAATGTTTATGAATTGTGAACTCTATTAAATGTATAGGAATTGGGAATTCTGAATCTGTACTGACCTATTCTCGTCTAATCTTGATTTGATCTATTTTCGTCTAATCTGTATTTGACCTCTTTCTCGTCAAATCTGTATTGAACACTTCTACAGCGACCTGGACACCAATATCTTCTCCAGCTACAATTGTCCTCATAAAGATAATGGAGGCGAATTTCCTGATACAATAAATAAGTAAGAGTTAATCCAATCTGTATATATTCTAATCTATTTGTAGGTACTTATCCACGAGAGCAGACACCCCTATTTTAGTTAATTGGCATGAGTCAACACAAACTCAGTCAGTAGACTATAAAGTGCATTGTGAATTCACCAGCTATATAAGCCGTTATGACAATTGCATTTGGAGGAGCCGTTGGCATTCATGAAGCCCATATATGTCAATACAGATTAGGCTGGAAGATGTAGGTGTCATACATTACAATGCTAGATGAATTCTGTAGGTTAACATTCCGGTCGTCTTACGCTCTGTGGTGCGGTAAAACAAGGGTTCTACAGAGTCTGTGGCTGCTGGTCTGCTAGAGGGTCTCCTTGAAGGGAAGCATTCGTTTGAGCTGCAATTGAGGAACAGATTATGTTGTTTCGTACCAGTGACTTGCGGGAGTGGTTTACTTCGCCCATAAGGCTGGCGTTACAGCCGCTACATGAGTGAAATAACCTAAAGTATGGCGTTAAACACAGGCAAACAACCCACAGTTGGCGCTGAATGATAGAATCTCAGAGCTGTTGTAAGTGAAACAAAACCATGTGTATTGAACAACGAAATCGAATAAAAAATTGAAAGGCGAGTTAATTAGTTGAAGTTTCATCATTGACATGGTATTTTAAACATGGTGTACAAGAAATAGTTTATTATAGTGCGGCTGCTCAATCTGACATCATTACCGATAAGGTTGAGCCTAATAAAAACGTTGACGGGCTACTTTTTTAATTAATCAAACTTTTGAAATGTTTAATCTCCGCTGTCAAGCTGTACGGCTGAACAATACTATCACGTACCGTTAGTCGAGGCCTACCGAAGTTTCACATAAAATTTTCAATTAAAAAACGAAACAAAAATTATTAAGGGAAATTAACGTCAGGTAACTGTCAGATTTCTTTCATTTGAAGCAAGTAGAAACTTCCCCTTTCTATGATTGATTGTCAGATAAGGAGAATTACACTTAATACATTTGTGAGATATATACAAGACATACACCGTGTGTTTCATTCGATTTAATGACGTCGATGGTGGTTTCCCTCGCACATTGGGCTGGCACGGTGTCAGAAATAGAATTAAGCACAGTGTTAACACACAATAACTTAATTGCCCAGGTCATATACCTCCCATGTTAAATTATAATCTGGTGATTTTTTTATATTATTTTACTCATTCGCAGTGGCAAAAGAACTCCTCCTCTTAAATTTGTCAGCGTTTCTCTAGAAACCAAGTAGCTCCGGGTTGAGAATCACTGCTTTAACGACATGTTTGTTACTTTAATTTGAGCAGAGTCATAGGACATTATTGTCTTATTCACTATTCACTTATTTATTATTTCAAAACACTCATGTGTTAGTCCTTCGCTGCACATGTAGTCGCTTGGTTTCCATGATATATACAATGCATTCTCTTCGGTGAACAAATTGTTGTTTGAAGTATGAGCGACCGAATCTTGAATGGAATCCCGGTCAAATCAGGTCTAATACTTAAAAAAACCTGTTAAATGGTTGAAGCATTGACTGGTTGGTCCGGTGTCAATAAACTTTAACACGATGAGGTAATTGACGGTCAAGTCGAAACTAATACTTAAAAAAGAGTTGTTCAATGGTTAAAGCAACGATTGGTTGGTTCGATGTCAGTAAACTGTAACAGGATGGGGTTGACCGTCTTCTGTACTAATATCCCAGGGAGGCATCACTATGGTAACACGAGGCACTGCGGCTATATCATGAACGGCGTTAAACACAAAGTAAACAAACTAAAAGCTAAGCGAAAGTCAATAGCTCCCATCGGCTCACATGACATTCACCTCTATGGTTGGCTGAGCACTTCTTTTATTTTACGTGACTTTTAGGTCACATGGTATAAATTTGAAAGTGGTATATGAAAAAAAATACGTTATTAAGCTATCCTACCGACAGGTTTACAATCAATTTGGCCTTTCGATGGGCTAAATAAATCAAAGCCTATCTCTGTTTATCTTTTAACACATGTTAAAAGTAGCGCATCTATTGTTCAGTGTATGAAGTTTGAAAATCGCAACTCGCCTGATGACTCATGGGAAACCCTGATAAACTAATTATAACCTTGTTATAAGTTATGCTTTGGGCCACACACTTACAAACTAACAAAATAAAATGGCTGAACGAAGAAATACAAGGTTCAATCATTATATATTCACCAGCGATCACCAACATCTTATTAAGGGTACATATACATCCTGATGCATCTTGACCATGTAGATCTCTCAAGAGACTCTGGGTGACTGACCACTCCAGACCTATAACATCATTATAAGAATGTAACCGTCTTATCAATCAGAGTTAATCCTCTTTGGAGTATTCAAGATAGAAATAGCATACAAAGGCCTATACATTTAACTCCAGCGTCACATGACACATTGTTAAAAGCAAACAGATACCCAGGATTACAACAACCTGTCTAGTTGACAACTTGTTTTTTTTCTCTCAGTTTATTCATAAATTTTACATAATTAGAAAAATAAGACATTAAACGGAAAGCCCGTGAATCACTTGCAGTTTGAGGGTTTTGACCGCGCCTATAACCCTACCATATAAGTTTATTACCCATTATTCACCATTGGATTCTGAAAATCAAATTGCGCTGAATAGATAAATATAATATCTCCTGCGCTGTTTACGTCACATGAAACGTTAAAAGCTGACCAAAAGCCACAATGCCGTTGAATTGGTACAATGGGTGTCGCGCACTTCTGGTTAATAGACTGCTGGTAATATCCAATGAGGTCATTGTTAATATCGCTGTGTAAAATGTACAAAATAAATAGTTCCTTTGCCTTGAAGTTTAAAGATATGGGTATTATAATAAATCCAGTTAATTGTTACGGTTTCACTTGGTTGTCCTTTTCGGCATTAAAAGCAAGGTTGAAGAAAGGTTTAAAGGGTTATTAATTTGTTTCGTCAAGAATTCTGAACACATGTGTGCCGATCGCAGAGGTGTATAAGAGAGAAACGAACGACAACTCTTGCTTGGAGAGTGAGCAAAAGTATTAAAAAATAAATTCTCCAGCTGTAATAAATTATTTAACCCGGGAACACCCACATGAATAAACATGGTTATTTAATACAATGGATGATTCCTAGATGTTTCCGGAAGTACAATAACAAATAAATCAAATAGGAAAACGATTTGTTCACCTTGGTCTGAGAAATAACGTCCGATACACCACTTCCTGTTTCGTGGATTTACATGGCATTGAAAGCAGTTAACCGGTATAATGGCCATCGCTGCGGGCTTCGCTTGGATCCCAGCAACCTCATTCTATAACTATAGTTGCTTCTTGGATAATAAATGATACTAGATTAATAAACAACACAATTATTTTGCACACAAGCAAGCACAAACATGTTTGCGCTTCTTATTTTGTGTTATTCTCAAGAAACGTATTGATCAGGACAATGACGACTTGATATATTTAAAACTGCAACAAAATTAACAATTTGAACTTCGCGTTGTTTCATAATGTTGGTGCGTCCTGATAATCGGAGAACAATACTACGGCATGCACAAGATCAGGCACACAATTAAACCTAATCGTATTGTTTAGAATACAAATTCCGTTTGTCCATAAAATTTGTACACGATGCAAGCTATTGAATATTTTATGTAAATCCTGAAAACAGGCATGTTTCTCACTACCGGATATTGAATATTTCCGGAAGTCGTTTAACAGTACAAAATAAATATCAAAGGATTTGTCCCCCTTGATCCGACAAATGACTTCCGGCGTGGCGACAACATTCATTAAACCTTCTAATTGGTAATACATTTGAAAGTCGCATGGTAATGGACGGAGAAGAGTTTGCGGAGGTCAGTGGAAAAGGTACCATACATGAAAAAAACAGAAATAAAACAAAGCCAAAAAATGTGGGATCATGTGAACTATTTTCATTTATTTATTTATTTATTTATAGTTTATTTTATTTGCTTATTCATCTATCTTAGACATATTGATTGTTTTTTTCTTCTTTAATTCAATTATTTGCGAGTTGAATTTTTATTAAAGATTATAACTACTAGTTCTTCATTCTACTGGCAAATTATGGACAATTTTATCAAATTTTGTATTCGTTCGTTCGTCCATTCATTTATTTTCAATTAAAGCTATCATATAGCTTACTCGGCAGCGCAAAAATGAAGCTTTGTAGAGGGGATGAGAATCTAATAATGTACAGGACTCTTCACACAACAAGTTCTAAAGCGGTTTTAAATGTTTACTTTTAGCCCATCCAAAACCACTTCAGATATTTAACAAGCTATGCCGTTCACTTTGGAATCACATTGACAGTATCCTAACAGCTCAATGAAAGGGAATGTTGACGAAATCAGCTGTGACGGAAGCCTATTAATGCCAAATTCCAATGGGCGTAAAAAAGACCCGTTGTTATCGGTGAGATATCGTCAAGTTACCCGCCAATCTCATCCAAGTGTACGACCTGTGTTGCCATAGCAACGGTGCAAATTTCGTTTCTTTGTTCATTTCGGAATGCAGATTTCCCAGATTAGTATTCTCATGTGGACGAGTGCAATATTGTAAAACAGAAATCTACGTCAACAATGACAGTCATAACCGATTAAAAGCTTACATTTAATACAAAAAAACTAAATGGTTATTCTTAAATGGCTGACAGTAGGGGATGTGATCGACGGGATGCGGGTTTCAATATAAAACAAATCTTCTTTGTAGTATTTCTGTTATCTAACAAAGTGCTATTTAAAATACTGTACATTGGCGGAAGCGGAAACCAATAACGTTGTTTCCTGAACACTGTGTCTTGATGATATATGATCTAAGGGGCAACACGAAGCTTCCAGTACATTTATCTCCTTGCACCATCTTTCGCGTCCTGTGCTTGTGATGTATCTTGTCATTGCATGTTGTCAGTGACGTAGACAGTGGTTTCCTTCATACATTGACTGGCACACCATCATAGGAGTGAAATAACCTGAAGTACGGTGTAAAACACCAGTCAAACAAACAAATAATCAAAACAACAATCCATTCTTTCCATCACCCCTTCAATCTCTCATCCGAAATTCAAATAATATTCTTCAGAATGTACAAAATGCGACCTAAGACCTAATGGACTTCTCATTAACACTTACTTTGAACCGCCAACTGTTCTATTTGAAGATTCAAATTTATTCAGGAAAATGCATTTTTTTTTCTTCTGGCAGTTTACAATTCTCTAGAAATTCTTAACATATTTCAATACATGGAAATATATTGACAGCATTTTTGAATTCAAATTAGATAAAAGATGAAAAACCTCTCCAGTGACGGAAGTGCATTACCATCAAATTGCAACTGATGCTGTTTCTCGTGCAATATTACCACAACTCCACCTTCAATACCAGCCAAGCTGCGTTTCTATGCTAACAGTTAAGACTAATTACTTTCGTTTTATTTTCAATCTTTATTCCCCAGCACTTTGTTTTTGCCGAAAAATATCGCAAAATTTAAACACACTGATGATCTGCCGTTACATGCAAAAAATACAAATAAAACACTTTAGCCACAAGAGACTAAGTTATTTATCAAATATGTCCGCACAATAGTACATATCGATACGCGTTATCAGTCGGTCTTACTTCATTCATGTCACTAGGATTGTGTCTTTATTTCCGCTCGCGTTCGGAATTCTGTAAGTCTGGTTGACATTTCACAAAATTTAACATGGTATTAAAATGTATTGAAACTAATTAGGAGTACACTGATTATATGACTCATTAAAGGATAGTTTCTGACAACAATAAACAAAGACAGTAAACTTAATTGATGAGGTGTTGATGATCAGTGAGTGATCAGTTGTTTTAATCGCACCCAAAAGCTATCTTTGAAGATGTTTGTTCGGTTGATGTTGTTCAGGGTTAACTAACTTGGACCTACAATAAAATCGCTAACAGTTGGCAAAGAGGGAGATAAGCCAGATAGCGTGAAGCAGACTGCATCTTGGAATTAGTAAAACAACTAATCAATCAGGGTATTAACATGTATCATTTACCGCTTGTCACATTAAATGTATTTTACCTCTTCTCGCCTAATTTGTATTCATCTCTTTCTCGTCTAATCTTTACTGACCTCTTCTCCTCTAATCTGTACTGACCTCTTCTCCTCTAATATGTATTGAACACTTCTACAGCTTCCTGGACACCAACACTTTCTCCAGCTACAATTGTCTCCATACAGATAATGGAGGCGAATTTCCAGATACAATAAACAAATCAATTCAATCCAATTCAATTTTATTTCAACTTGCACAAATTTTATATGTAAATACTACAAGTAGGAGATAATTTTAATATCAGCTCGAACCGATAAGGTTTTACATTAACACATCTTTATTATAATATTTGTAACAATAGGATATTTAAGGGGAATAAAAAACAAATTAAGTCTGAGTAGAGAGATTGTACACAGCAGATTCCAAGAGTTTTATCCTGAGAATGTGGAAAGCGTTTATTTTCTTGTTAGAAGCTACTTGGTACTGACAAAGTATAGTGGACTTGTCATGCCATATAGGTGGTACCAATATTAACTAATATTCAGTAAATATCCATAAAAAATGACACAGAAATAGTATATCGCTTACAATTAATTGAATAGTAGTTAATGTTAATGGAGACACAGACGATGTGGCATGAAACGTCTACCATAGTTTTGAAGTACCGATTTGACTCGAGATAACGATCCCTTTACACACACTCTGGACAGCATCTTTATGAACTGCTGTGTACAGACTCTCTACTCAGACACACTTTATTTTTATGTTATCTTCCCCTTTAAATATCATAGTCCTCGCGTCTTTTTTCGCGTTAAGTGACTGTAGATATGCGTAAATGTCCGCTCTACTTAAGCCATAACCATTCAACACAAAGCCAGTCAGTATATCATAAAGTTCATCGTGAATTCACCGCTATATGTTTATGACGACAATTACATTTTGAGAAGCCGTAGACGTTCAGGAAGCCCAGATGTGTCAACACAGATTAATCTGGATGAGTAACAATATGTGAATCCTGTCCGTTAATGCACATCGATTGTCTTAATCTATGCGGTGTGGTAAAACAAGGGTTCTACAGAGTCTGTGACTGATGGTTTGCTAGAGGATTTGCTTGGACTGAAGCACTCTTCTTCAGTTTCAATTGAGAGATCCGTTTGTTGTGTCCTCTTGAACTTGCTCTTTACCATTCTGTCTTTTTGCGCCATGTTTTTCTTGTGGTCGTCTGTTTTCCTCAACGATTCTTGTCAGTGACTTGCGAGGGTGGTTTCCTTCACCAATTAGGCTGGCAAGTCGTTAGATGAGTGAAATAACCTTAAGTATGGCGTAAAACACTGGCAAACAAACTACAGCCGGCGCTGAATGATAAGAGCACAGAGCCGTCGGAAGTGCAACAAACCATCTCAAATAAAAGTTTCAACATTAAAAAAAATTGTATGTATGTCAGATTTCTTTAATTTTAACCCCCTAGAAACAATCCCTTCTACGATTGATTGCCAGATAGGGGCAAGGTAGTATAACACACTAAATACATTTGTGCAATACATTCAAGGCATACGCCTTTTGCGTTTTAGTCATTATACGTTACTGGTTACGTTTATCGATACAGTAACTCGTGAATGGAAAGATTTACCATCCATGTCATGTTGTCTCGCCATGGTCTCAACTCCGATACCACTTAACAAAAAGATACATCTGAGGAGATATATTTATATTATTTCAACTTATGACAACAAACTTAATCAGGAGACCATACAGTAAACAAATTTCCTCTATACCTTTTAAAAAAAATGTTATGGCTATTTCCAAAACTGTTGTTATTATTTATAATCTTTACAATATTTGTACATATACAACCAGAAAAATAACGTTCGTTCATTATATACTTGATAAAGATACTAGTAACTGTGTGGAAACGTAGAGTAAAGAAGTAAAACAGTTTGATATTCATAAACCTGTGTTCCAGTTCAGGGAAGATACAGGTGTATTGCTGTATCACCTGAACACAATGCTGAACGTCTTTCAGTGCAACAAAACAGTTGTTGTGCTTGTTCAATTGGTGTTTAATATCGTACTCAATCTTATTTCACTTATATGACGAGTTTGTTTTGGTGGAGTTTGGTGGAAAATCGTTATGAAACCCGATAGAAACCAGTACGTGATCACCACAGGCATCAGTAAATTTCCCCTATATATGCCTACAATGGACAGACCACACTACAGATACGCTGAATAGTTGTGTTTTACCGGTATGTGACTGGGAAAAGCACTTTATATATGCCTACGGTGGACAGGCAACACAACAGATACTCAGAATAGTTGTATTGTACCAGTATGTGACTGGGAACACAAAATGCAACCCACGTGTAACTCCGCCAATAGTCAAAGTGTTAATGTTTATCGGTTTCATGCTCCTCCAGGTCAAAATAGAATTTGTCCACTCGTCCTGAAGTAATTCACTCTGACAGACGTTTTTCAGTTAATTGGCTATAAATCAACATGGCTTCCGACATAAACTCCTCGAGTAGATTAATCCATGCACCTTCAAATTCACATGTACTTCATACTTTTGGAGAGGCCGTAGACGTGCAGGAAGTCCGAGATAAGCGACACAGATAAAGTCTGCAGTAAAATGCAGACAACAAACATATCAGTCGATAAAAGCCGCAGGAAATTTGTCTAATGCTGTCTCGAGTTGTACTGAACATTGGAGGGGATTCAGCAGGCTCTTGCACTTCACCCTGAGCTACGACACGACCCTCTTTTTAAATATATTATATTTATGCACGTGAGAATCGGTTTTGTTTGTTCTGTAATGGAGTTTGTGTTGGTGAAGAGTTCCACACTTTATTTGTCATTTAAGAAAAAATCATCTTCCGAGAAATTTCTAAAATTTTCCAAATGTTCTGAAAATGCATAATTTGTTTAAGTACCTGTTTAAAAAAAACTGTTTTTCTTAATCTATCCATATTTATCAATCATGTTTTGAAATCAAACTATTGTTCTATAAATAAATTTAACTTTGTATAATTTGACTATCTGCTTTTTCTCGCTGCTGCTCTCGATGGTTTACTGGTCAGTTTGAATAAAGGATTGAGGAAATATTGATTGTCTAAAGAAATGGGACCATTTTCTGGCGATATTACAACAATGAAGCACAGGTCCAAATAACAGTGTTAGTGAGTATTGCTTCGCTGATTCAACAACAACGGAAGTATATTTTTTTACTGAACCCGGATGTAACCAGACATGGATGTATTCTAGACTTCATTTTCGTTCCGAGACACTCTCGGCAAATACAACGTTCAGCAGGCCTTCTTGACCTAAGCAGACAAAAATCATTATGTGTATCGAAAAACTATGTAAATTGGTTCAATTTTTTTGTTGTTTAGAGTTT
>JAUELC010035914.1:0-12037 GCA_031471745.1 Cryptochiton stelleri
CTGTGATGGCTTTGTGGCAAGGGACCATTTTCCTTAAACGCATTTTTAAGTTTTATTCTGCACGCACAGTCGCCTGATATATATGGGGTTCCACGTCAGTCGAAGTTGTCCCATATCAACCAACAATAAATTACCAGCGAACAAGATAATTGTTACTGTGTGGTCGTCTCACGGCGAAAACCGTCAAATTATCAAATATAGACAACGTCTAAAACGTAATTATCAAGACGGTGAATAGTCTTGTAGCATTCAACGACGACATGGTGTTCTGTGCGACTTTTTTTACCAAATATTTTTTTTAAATTATTTTGTCTGTATTTTCCATTTATGCGTAGTGGGAAATGATTGATTGTTTGATTTGTGTTTAACGCTGTGTCCATGAGTATTTCACATATATGACGGCATTGTATTTCCAGCAGCAAACAGTAACACAACTATAATGTGAAGCGTTATTTGTAAATGCTCTGTTGAAAAAATAGTTCCTCCATAGCTGACAGCATGAATATACTTTAAAGCACATTGCCCATAACCACAGGGACTTATGCCGGAAATAAAACAATTTTAAAATCCCTAATAAATTTACAGTTTTTGTTTTAAGCAAGTTGGTACATGTCTCTACACATCTGATCGCAGTAAAATTTAGAGGAAGTGTCTGTTATTTCAGCACACTGAAGTCATCCATAGCGTCCTTTATTTATATGCGAAAATGGTTCAACCTCCAGCACACATAAATTCCTTAAAGGTAAGGTTATGATTTGGTCCAGTCTGAAATGATCATATACCAACAAACGTATTGGTTCTGACATTTTATGTTGTATATGTTTTTAAATTCTATACCAATCGACATCGTCTGTCTTCGGACAAGTTTGATTTGTCCTTCAACTGACACACGAGCTACATACATACAACATCTGGACCATCTTGAAACACAGCTTTGTGTGAGTAAAACAAATACTGTTATCTGATTGTGGTCAACACAAATATTTGCAAGGAAATCTCTTTCAAGTTGGTTTTAATTGATTTGTTTAGAATTTTGAATCCAAAGCTTAACAACTTCATTTTGAAGTGAAACAGAATAAGACAGACATGCAACACCATATGTGTATGTGTTTGTGTCCATTAAAACGTTTTTATCAATGGTTGCAGACCGTATTCAGAATTTTTACTGTAGCCGATATTCACCCCAACTTCATCTGCATTGACAAAACAGATTTTATGTTTTTAACACTTCAGCTATAATACCAAATTTTAGGTGTTTTGTCTGTAAGTTGAATGTAATTCGGTTACATAACAGACATGGATGAAAGGCTATGTGTGCCTTAGGACATTGGATCAGTGCTCTATATGATAAATATGGATTGCTATTTTAAAATTAATTATGTATGTATTGTCACAGTGAAATCTGCATATGAAAGTGTCTAGCATTATCCTCAAATACAACACTGCTGTACATCAGCGTGATACAACTTGTTCTAGTCATCGATAGAAAAAAAAGGCGTTTAATTGGAACTTAAGAACGTTGCCAGAATCCAACTATTCAGTACAAAATGGGTTATCTTCAAACATAGTTTGAGTGTTTGTCTCTATAACGCTATTTTGTATGTTTAAAACCTACACGGTAAAGAAATAAAAAGATCAAGATCCAATTATGTAAGTATGATATACAATTTAAGCGACATTTACAGGACGGTAATCTAGTAATCAAGACACATTTTCTGGACGAACCACTTCTGTTTATTGTGCCTAGCGCAACGTTTGGACACAATTAAATCTGAAAGACTGAATCCATTTCCTAAGTACTCGTTGTCTTCAGGAGTGCTGGTAAAACGGATAGACGGTCATGTAGACATGACGCAAATTTTACTGTTAGGTTTACCCTTAAGTATCAGGGTTAGTATTAGGGTTAGGTTTAGTATTAACTCTAACCCGGAACTATAATTTCACGTTTTGTCTTACATGCCGGACTTGCCGGTCAAACGCATACATGTACAAACTATTCTCATGTTAATCCCACAAAGTAGATAGACGAACATTTATGTAATTATTTATTTATGCACAACATGTTTGTTCTAATCCTTTCTAAGGTATATTATCCAATTGTCTATTCATTGTGAGATTAGAGTTACTAAATAATATAACCTTCCCTTCAGCATTGTATATTCACATTTGTTCAGATGACCGGTTAGGCATATACATCGAAACGCTGTGCTCACCACAATAAACAGTAAGATATATCTAGCAAAGAAACTATTATTTGTTATTATGTAAGACTGATATCAATATAGTAGCTAAATATTTGAATGCCAATTGTAGGACTATAGCTCGTACCTACGTAAACTTTGGGATATAGACCGACTCGACGTTTGTAACAAACTCTTCTATCACACACACCACATCATATTTGCTGATGAAACAAAACAATTTTTTAAGATATGTGGAGAGGTTTAGTGTTAGAACAGTTTTCACCGACTTCTTTCTCTAACAAATATTTCATCATTCATTGAAACACATGATGTCGACGTGACCAGATGCTTTTCCTATTCCCATTCAACACAGCGGTGCCAACCGATAGAACCACATAGTCTGTATGTATGTGTTAAAGGGAAATACCAGTGTAGGTTGTTAGCACTGATCTCTAAACGTGCTGCTGAACAGAGGTGTTTGAAACAACACGTAATCTAATCCAGCCAGCTCTGATCATTAACAGTACCAATAGGGTCATACCTGTGCTTATAAAAGCTTTTTACATTAACGGTTCGCAAATCCCTTTTCTCATATTAGCAAATGAATCATTTTATTATCATAAATACATGTCAATGAGCAAGAAACAAGTATTGCAGTATCTTCACGTGATCTAGATGGAATGGGATGACACTGGGTAATATACAGCAGAATTGCATTGTATATGAAATGACTTTCACACATCACCTCTCTCTCTACCTAAGGTATATATAAATGAAGTATTCAGAGGACTGTGGAGATCACGTTTTGAAATTAACCAGGTTTTCATCCTGTTTTCCAACAAACAACGCCAACGCAAAGTCGTCATATAAGTGACAAACCCTTGAATACATCGTTAAACAACAATCAAACAAACTTGCACATAACATACAACATTCATTTAATGCTAGAAATGTCTTGTAGCATCATCATTCTAAAAAAAGTTTATTTATAGACTTTCCTTTGAATGTGCGTCAGGTCTTTTATAAATGTGGACTACAAATGTATAAACGTTTCGTCCGATTGTACTCGTTTTCATCCTGCTGTTAAACAGCCGTCGTGAATGAGTTTCTATTAACTATGGAGAAAACAAATTCGGCACCCAATTATGGTTTTGTGAACAGACAAGATGATAATGTATAGTTATCCAGTAAATTGCCAATTGTCTTTAATAGGGACGCCGTCATATGGGTGAAATAACCTAATAATAAGTACGGCAGAAAACCCCAATCAAACAATCTTTAATAGGGTTTTACTTTTATTGATTCATACTACAATACTCCCTTGCCTATACATATATATTGTATTGTAAAGTGCAGAACCTAATCTGTATGACTTCGGGTTCTCTGTAATAAGAAATTATATAAATAATATTATTTGTACATCATATATAACTATTATTTTCGGGTTTATCAATGGATTCGAATAAAATGTCCGACTTCGTGGCATCACATCACTTCATTTCATTTCCGACAGATAAGAATTTATATAAAATCCCAGTAGTAAAACAAAATCCGATTCCAATAGACTGAATTGTTTTTTCGTCGAATTAGACAATCATAACCATTGTTGTATGTCTTTCACTTAAGTCATAAAACTGTAACCATTACTAATTATCGCTTTGTCTAGGGGTAATTATTCGTGCTATATAGTTTGTTGATATACATGTACGGTTGTCGATTTGGACGGCATCAGCCCAGAAGATTGACTGGTTGAGAAAAAAGTGTGGACAGGTTGTATCAGCCAATCAGTTTAACGGTAGATGGTTTATTGATATAAGCCAATCTGATATACACCAGGTTGTCTCGGAATACGTGGGACATGTTGTTTGAAGTCTCATAGAGCACAGTTCGCCGTGGGAGACTAGACCAACTACAGCCTTACGGATTACCTTTCAAGCTGCGTGGCCTCGTTACAACAGCGGTACCTTTAATTCCGTCAACACCGTGACAGTAGCGATACATACGGGATTGTACAGTGGCTTGCAACAGACGTTGAAGCCTTAGTTCAACAACAATCATTACTACAATTAAGCAATATATAATTTTGTTTAGTTACTATGGGGATAATAAGCTTACCATGTTAACTGAAAAGATGTTCCAATAAGTATTGATCTATAGCTCCTGAGTGGATTATAGGGAGCAAAGCTGTGAGGTTCAGTGTTAGAACTATTTACAGTCACATTTCACGGATTTCTCACTGTATCAAAATGTTCATCAAAGCGCTCCAGTCTTACTTCCCTATTCTATGTCTTCTGTTGGTCGAACTGTTGAATGGTAAGTTTCATTCTTTCATTTGTAAATACTTAATACCTCAGCCATAGTTCAATTCGTTAACCACAAACGCTTCCTCGTATGTACTGTGACCATAATGGATTTATTATGCTTAATTGAAATCAGTTTGAAGAAAAGATGTTATTTAAAACTAACTGTATTGATAATCAAGAAGTTGTGTGGAACCAAATCAAATGCAGAAAATGTGTGGACGTGATTTGGGCTTGTTATAAAATAATGATAACTGAATTATTAACTTTTAATATTACTTGTTACATTTTCAACACCAATTTTGACACAAACGACATAGGCTAACATTTTTGAATTTTCGCCGACGTGGCCATTTCGATTACTCGCTGGACAAGTGGTTCTTTATAAAAAGAGGTGGTTTATTTAGGGATCGTTCTTAACCATCAGATACCCTCTGCGGCGAAGGTGTTTCGATTTGGACAGAGTTGTGATATCGTTTAGACAAGGGCTCTTAAGCACGAGTGAAGATATGAAGTAGAGATCTGGATTCCTTAGAACACGGTCGCTTCGATCGGACAGTAATGCAATATTGTATGCATTTATAACCACTATTTAACAACCGTCGAGAATCCATGGCGGGAGGAGCACACCTGGAGCGGTTAGATCATTTCCACAGATAATAAAGCACTGTGTCGTGGATTTGTGTTTACTATTGTCTCCCCCTGCCGAGACAGTCCATTCTACGCGAACACATATTGATTTATTTGGCTGTAAAAAGAGCAAGCCTCAGAAGTTGGTGTAATTTTAAACGACCAAGTACCGTTTTATGGCACCTCTGAAAGCTTTTCGTCCATTATTATTTGAATAGAATCATGTCAAACTTTGTTGTAAAGGGCTTTCTGTGGATTTACAAAAAGCTTTGATATACGTCGAAGGCATAAATCTTATTATAATTTCTAAGTGGAGAGACAAAATATTAGGAGAAAAGTGCGTCCGAGTATAAAATGATGGTTGTTTCATCCCAAAAAGCGACTGAAACCGTGTGAAACATAAACCATCATTTGTTTGTTGCTTAATGTCTTAAATGTCTATTTAAGTGTCAAGACGCTTTCAAATAATTTGAGAGACATATCGTAAAAATCATGCTCATTTTAAACTTTTGAATGTCTTCCGGTTTTCCAGAAAAGACAGATACCAATACAGTTCAAACTAAATATATTTTACGTGGTTTTATTAACCATTTCATTAACCATAAAAAATATCCTGATATTGATTGCTTTAACATTATATTCGATTGAGATGAATTTTACCGTTTGCGGAAGGAATTTGTGAATACTAATTGAAAGCAAATCTATTGAGCGTAGAGATATGATTACTTACAGGCCTAAACGAGTCTTAGTCTGTTAACTCTTTACGCTGCACTTAAAAGAATAAAAACACACAGCCTACTGGATCAACTCTTCACACTTGACAGGCATGTTCATTAACCAATGATCAGCATTAAGTACATCCTTTGATGGACTCTTTAATTGAGCACTATAGTCGCGAGGTGTACAACAATCGATTTCATATCATACCACCCGTCAATCACAAAGAATCTCGCTTTACGTTGCATGGCCTTCTTTCTTTGCTGGTCTAATCACAGCCAATGTACTTACTATATATTTCTCAACGGTATAATCAACAACATTAAGTACGGGGAATTTTCAATGATAGCTATCCGAAATAGAAAACGAAATTGCCTATTATGTAGTATATTGTTGCTATTCCCCTTGTGCTAAAACAAATTAGAAATTTAGGTACACATCGATAATGTCGGCTTATGTTGTCGATGGTAAAACCGCAACAATTGAATTAAACTGCCTATGCCTGCTAAGCATTGTAGTGATAAAATAGAATGTTATGTAAGTGATGCTGGTATTTCCTCTTATATAAGAGACGCCTTGTACATGTATATTATATATTACTGTGAATAGTGTCTTAATTCTTGACATTTGAATGCAAATTTTACAAAATAAAATGAAATATATATAATTCCCCATTACCGACGTATGTTTGCAGCGAGGTATTCCCTATGGATTCTGTTCACATCTATTATACACAGATTTTATTGTCCGTGAAGTAAACTTGTGAAGATAGAATTATTAAATAGAGAAATGAAGGAATTGTAACCATATTTTCTGATAGGCACTGACATAATAAGGATGGAAAGTGAAACATGGTTTTTGGATCCCTCTTGGACTGAATGGAAAACGGAACACTGATTAATGCATGAAATTTGATTTGAGAGTAATTGACATGAAAAGAGTGCTGGTATGAAAAACATTAGATGAATGATTGCAAAAGACGAAAGTTGTCGTTGCTTCATCAGCGTAGTTGACATGGAGGGGAGCGATCCCTCGTGGCTTTGGTCTGCTGGAATCTCGCATAAATTTTAATGATTATTGAATTATGACACCTAAACCGGTCTGAAATAACTCTGCTTGAAATGCCAATTTAATCATACCCAAGCCACGTTCACGATGCTCAGCTGTCAATCTTGGGATCAACTGTTTTTTGTTCCCTCAAATAGTACACCATCAGTGATAGTGGCTTTCCATTGATAGTAATATATAACCTCCTTGACCATGATTTGAAAATGTTCATGACTTGCATGCTATATGTGGTGTTTTGCTGTTGTATTGTATGAAGTACAATCATGCAATCATTTCGTTAGTAGTTCAGCATCATTTGTGGTCTTTTGAGGTTCACAGTTTGTTTTTCTTTGTCATAGTTCATGTAGATGTATGCCCCCATTTCATTACACATTATGTACGGGTGATGTGAGTTTAGTGTCGTTAAATATTACGCTATGGGTGAAGGAAACCACCCCGACGCCACTGGCAACAAACGATGACAAGATAACCACAAGACACAACAGGACGCCACAAACAGATCGACTTCATACTGCCTCTCAGCTCTAAGAGCACCAGGGCAACATGAAGCTCCCTCCAACCACCGAGTTCCTAACAATATGGCGTCGTTAATAAGTCATCAACATACCGATTCCTTCTTCATAAATCGTTTATCAGATTGAAAGCCTTGTATACTAGTGTTGATAGCCATTTCAAAGACTAGCTCATTGCATTCAGTATTGTCGTCTTGACCCAGAGGTACCGACACCCAACCGCTTATGTACACCATGGGATTATATCTTAGGTGCTGTCCTGGTTGGTGTACAACGCGAATCACCTGTTCTCAGGTCAGCCGTCGTTGCCTCTGTACCAGTCGTTGCCCTTTGACTCTTGAGGGGTGATATTACGATAATATCATCCAGGGTGTATCATCCTGGATTTCTTTAAAAAAAATAGTTTTACGAAAATATACACACACATACTTACATTTGATGCTGGAGTCTTTTTAGCGCCATTTCTTCCTTGTCCCTTTAACGTATTTGAAATAATGTCTTAATCATACCCGGTGAACGCGGTTTTCTGTCAGCATCACTTTTTTCTCTTGGTATATCAACTCCGTGTCATCCGTACCTTTTCTTTCAAAAGATTTTCCTGGAGGCATTATTATGCATGCAGTTTTTAGACTGTAATAGACTATCAACTATGGGTTGCTGATCGAAGTGTTGATGTTGGGTAATATGGAAGCCAAAGTATCATTACCAGAATTAGAAATATATGAAATTGAATTAGATATGTCTCAATTACAGTTATCTCCAATTATTTATAACTGCAGATATTTCTTCTGGATTAAATTACAACACTCAAGAGTAAAGATATACTTTGGCATTTAATAAAATGTTGCAGTACTTCAGAGCGAATTGTCGCCACAAATCAGTCAACTGTTCTATCAGTCAATGTCACTATGGATCATTGTGACAGGCATAGGGCAAGGAAATCAAATTGTGCCTGGACCTGTCTCTTGTATGACAATTCCATATACACCTAAAAATGTTATTTACATGTAGTCCGACACCAACAACAACATATAGGTAGATATGTTTAGAAATACTCACTATTAGTTAATTTATACCTGTATT
This sequence comes from Cryptochiton stelleri, assembly GCA_031471745.1. Taxonomy (NCBI): domain Eukaryota; kingdom Metazoa; phylum Mollusca; class Polyplacophora; order Chitonida; family Mopaliidae; genus Cryptochiton; species Cryptochiton stelleri. The sequence goes on from JAUELC010035914.1 coordinate 8,494, forward strand.
GGGAAATGCCCCCCCCCCCCCCACACACACACACAAACATACAAACAGTTAAATGTTATAAATATATCTTTTCTTTTTATAAACCAGATTAATTCGATTCTTAAATTGCGTTTAAATAGGTAGAAACATGCATGAATATGTTAGTTTTGTTGTTAGCAATTTAAAGATGAACTTTTGCTTAAATAATATTTTAAATTCAGGAAGCTGGATCAACAAAAACCTCGATCGTTTAGGTATGGATAAAGGATCATGTTTTTTCTTAGTCCTATCCTAGCAGTTTATTAAACCAAAACTGTCATCAAACTACCTCTGACAGAACCAATGAATTAACAGGCTTCTATAGACATGAATGCTGTATGCTTGGTGTGGTTGTTGATGTTCTAGTTGACGATTGTCAATGACGGCACTTTTGCCATAGTATTGTCGTTATGTCACGAATTTGTATAATAAGTATGTCTTCAATGGAACTGTATGCGGTTGAAACAGCTGTACTTCACGCCATGTTGTTCAGTTCGCACACCTCCTAGATTCTTGGAAAAGGCTTGGTAATGTTTTATACGGTTGCAATGTGTGTATTGGGGGGAGGGGGGCGTTATTGTCGTCAAAAGAACATTCAATTGGTTTCATTAATCTGAACCAGGTAAGTTATAATCATGTTATATCTTCAAATGTCACCTTATTAGCAAACACGCTCATCCTTTTGTTTAAAACTTCAACTCTTACGTGGTAATATAAAAATGAACCATCCTTCGATTCAGCATATATTCCATTATTGTGTGAATCTTATTATATTTCCACCGTTGTTGTTCGGCATGATGGCTTCTACTCATGTCACACACGTAGTTTTGTTATCTGCTAACAATGGGACATTGCATTGTGTCTTGTTAGCACTGATCTGCGCTCGTGCTGCTTAACACGAGTATTTTTTATTAACCCTATGTATCTCCGATCGATGTCAATATACAGCGCACTGAACATACCGACACATGGTAGAACAGGTTAACTGATTTGTATTTTCTGTACTCCGTGCCAAATGTACGATGAATGGAAATTGTAAAGGTTTGATGATTAGCAGATGTCAAAGTACACTATATAAGTCATTACAAGCGGTTTTTGTCTGTACAAGCTATATACTTTGGGATTGCAGTGCTAAAAATGTGGTTACTCCGTCGTGCCCCGCCACTTCCCATGCCAAATCAAGTACCTTCAATGCTAAGGATTACTAACCTCTTGTCATATATCGTGGAAATGGAATCTTCACTAAATAGAAATAAAGTATGTGTAGTCATGTAGTCAACATCAGTTTTTATTCAGCAATGTTAGTTAAACATTAGTGGTTATTTAATAATGTTAGTCAAAGATCAGTGGTTATTCAGTAATGTTAGTTAAACATTAGTGGTTATTTAATAATGTTAGTCAAAGATCAGTGGTTATTCAGTAATGTTAGTCAAACATCAGAGGTATTCAATAATGTTAGTCAAACATCAGAGGTATTCAATAATGTTAGTCAAACATCAGAGGTATTCAATAGTGTTAGTCAAACATCAGTGGTATTCAATAATATTAGTAAAACATCAGGTATTCAATAATGTTAGTCAAACATCAGAGGTATTTAATAATGTTAGTCAAACATCAGAGGTATTCAATAATGTTAGTCAAACATCAGAGGTATTTTCAATAATGTTAGTAAAACATCAGAGGTATTCAATAATATTAGTCAAATATCAGAGGTATTCAATAATGTTAGTCAAACATCAGTGGCTATTCAATACTGTTAGTCAAACATCAGTGGTTATTCAATAATGTTAGTCAAACATCAGTGGTATTCAATAATATTAGTAAAACATCTGAGGTATTCAATAATGTTAGTCAAACATCAGTGATATTCAATGATGTTAGTCAAACATCAGTGATATTCAATAATGTTATTTAAACCTCAGTTGTTACGAGTAATGCTAGTGATACACGAGTCACGACGGGTTACGAATGATGTTAGTCATACACGATGGCTTACGAATAACGTTAGTTAAACATTAGTGGTTACGAATAATGCTAGACGTACATGAAAGGTTACGAATAATGCTACCTGTTCCAGAAATAAGCCGTTTTGTTTGGCCCAATTAGGCAATCATAACTATCAATGAAGTTGTGTCTGTCTTTCACTTAAGCCATCAAACTGTAACTATAAGTAATTATCGCTTGGTCTAGAAGTAATTACTCGTCCTCGTCCTATGTAGTTTTATCGATATATAGCTGTTCGTCATGCTGAATCAGCCCAGAAACTTGATTGGTTGTCTGAAGTGTGGACAGGTTATATCAGCCAATCAGTTTAACGGTAGGCGTTTTATTGATATAAGCCATGCAGTCTAATATACACCGAGTCTCTCTAAACACGTGGGACCAGTTATTTGAACTCCCAGACAGCACAGTTCTCCGTGGCAGGCTGGAAACGCTTGTATAACGGATTTATTATTGAAGCTTATTTCCCCGTATCAACAGTAGCAACTTTAGTAACGTAGACATCGTGACAGCGGCGCTTTATGACGGATTTTACTACGGCTTGGTATTGGCACATTTTGAAACCGGAGTTTAGGACAAATCTTAAACAGATGGAAAAAAACGAAATCTGTTTTCTCAGTACGAGAACTACTGCGTTAACCAGTTAACCTTGCTAACTCTAAAAACAATGCCTTAAGTAGGAACATGCTGTATGGAATTGCTACAAGAATTGAGCCAAAGCCCCTATGTGTATTATAGGTAACAAAGGTTTGTGGTTCAGTATTAGAACTACTCACGGTTATTCTTCACGGAGTCTTGTGTCTCCAAAATGTTCAAGTCCATCCAGATTAACGTCATTACTCTTAGTCTTGTATTTTTCACACTATTGAACGGTAAGTAGTTTTCATTTATTTTGAATCACTTGAAATGTAGCCTTTAATAATTGTATTCTTTACCTTAACGTTTAATTGCACAGATATCTGCTGAATTATAATTGGTTTTGGTTTAGTTTCTGGTCCAACCCATGCTGCCCCGAAAGACATGCCAGAATGATACTTTCTGTGTTACTTGCGGTCATTTACTGTTTGAGCGTTTTATCGTTTTAGCGGTTCCAGGAATCGTTTACAGCCACTGGACACCTTCTAACTAGAAGGTGTGGTGATCCAGTAGTAGCATTGTTAAACTTTTGAAAAGGATTCTTGAACACGGATGAAGGCTTCCTGTTGGGAACTCGGATTGTGCTGCGATTAGGATAGTAACACAATATTCTATGCATTCATAACTCCTGTTTAAATATAGTCAAGACTCCGCCTCGGGAGCTGCACTTCGGAGTTGGTTGGGTAATGCCAATGGTTAATGACCACTGTGCCGTAGATCCGTTATTTTACTGCCGTTTCTCCTTTTGATGACAATCCATTCGCCGCGAACAAATATTGATTCCTAGGATAGTAAAAAGAGCCTAACATAGAAAAGTGATGTAAACTGAACGACCGTTTTATAGCACCTCTGAAAGCTTTTCACGCATTAATATCGCAACAGAATCATG
>JAUELC010036024.1:0-12783 GCA_031471745.1 Cryptochiton stelleri
TATTCTTCAGTATAGCAATTATATTGCGGAGGTGCATTAGTCAGTGGAAGGTAAGTTTATAGTGTAAGAAACGTAAACATGCAGAAGGATTTAGTAGGGTTTTTTTACCTCTTAAGATTCCAAGGAGTTTGCTTATTTTTAAAAGTACAGATTTGATATGGCAGTTCCAGGATAGGGAGTCATCAATGTGAACCCCAAGTAATATATTCAATCTACTTGGCGTTACATCTAGATGCATGGGTTTGTATCAACCCAATAGGATATATTGTGAAAACGGCACACAGCTGCCGCTACTTACATATTTTTTGTCCAGAGCATCAAAACAGCCTTTCACCCATTTTATAACTTGACAGGCTCCAGGGCAAGATGTGTCACCCCTAAGAATTTTAAGATTGAGATCTGAAAAACAGTAATATGAGCAAAGACTCGAGTCAATTTCAATAAACACAATTTTTTCTTTGTAGAAAATAAATTTGTTGACATTACAAGCATATCAGTATTTTATCATAGTTCATTAAATAAATTTGTTTTCTAAATTCCACTTACCTTCAAGGCACCGATCTCCAAATGCATGCTCCGGGAAAATTGCTCTCAAATATGTTATATTGGAAATGGCTACAGCCAGAAGTTTTTTTACAAATAATGCTGACTGCTGTTCAGTAACTTGTTCATTTGGGAAGATTGCAGACCACTGTAAGAAACACAAAATTGAAATATTAAAATATTGGGAAGAGCTAAAAATTGTCTGTAGAATGATACTGCATGTGTATTTGTGCAAGTTTTCCAATCTTCACAATTGTTCATTTAATTCAACCTGTCCTGTGCAATTATACAGAATATACAATGACTGCTGTCATGATGATGTTTAAACAAAGTGTGGCATACATGTACGTGAATAAAAAACAAACCAAAGTACCATTTACCTTTAATCTGTGTCATTCAAATGCTGTGCTACCTGCGTATAGCTTCTGTTAGTGTGATAATTTGTTTCAATGAAAAGTATATATGTTAAGAATTTTTTTAAGCTGATCATGATTATCTTATTAATATCTTAAACTATTTTGTAAAGCTTTTTATGCACTGGAAAAGTACTGGGCAGACTTTAAAATGTATTTTTTTGTTACTTTTGTGTATTTCTTTCTCTTTCAAATAACAAAGAGATTAATTATCTACAAAAGGACAAGAATAACAGATATTATGATGTTAAGTGGGCTAGTTTATAAAGGGGGACTACTCTTTTCACTATTTGTCATGCTTATCAGTCCTAATTAATAAATGACTGGGAAAAGGTAATTTCGCTGACACTTGTGGCTGGATTTGGACAATAGCAAAACAATAGTACAGGTTTGTTGGTCAAACATTATTTTTTATTTTGTTCCATATGTAAAGATTTGTTTTTATTTGATTAACTGTCCAAAATGAAATGAAAAACAAATAAATATTGATAAATAATTTAAAAAAATTCCAACAAAAACAAAATTACATATGATCAGATCAAGTAAAAAAACGACAAATGCAAAATGAAAATCAAATCAAAACAATTTAACCCATGTGGCAAAGAACTTCCAACTAAGCAATAGCATTATTGTGCATTCTTGCAGCCAAGAATTTGCCAAATGCATTATCAACTGCTTAAGAGTTCATTATTGCAGGGGATGAAGATTCATGTTTGTTTGTTTGACTGGGGTTTTACACTGAGCTTATGGTCATTTCACTAATATGACGGCGTGCCAGTCCAATCGACATTGTGTTGCTACATGTATTTAGCTCTGAGAACAACAGGAAGTTCCCTCCAACCGCCCACTGCAGATCAATGATTTTAATTACATAAGCTGTAGCAAATAAATTAATTTGTAAGTGGTCGTTTCTGATTCATTCTGTATATAACTTGGCAAAGTTATGGATTTCCTTCATTTAAAAAATTGATAATTGACAATTGAATTTGTATGACCTTGTGAAAAGAACATGTCATAATGCTGTGATACAACAGTTGTAGAAATGAGGTCGCCTATTTACTTCATATTGGATTAACATCAATATTGCTTTTTCTCATTATTATTATCATCTGAAATATTAACATTAAATCAGGGAAAATTTGTATTTTATGAAATTTTGGGTGATATAAATAATTATTATAAAAATCGGCTTACAACAATTTGTTAACTAGTTTGAATACTACTCTTGCAATCTGTGGAAAGGCCAGGATAACCGAAGAATAAACTTAAATATTCACTACATTTGCAATATTTATCTAAAAGATCCAAAGCCTATATGAGTACCTAGCAAACAAATAAAAAAATATATAACACTTTATCCATTTTTAGATAGTACACACATTCCCAGTCTTCTCCTGTGGACGTGTTGCTGTAGTGGTTGACATCTTCGAAATGTAGCACTGATTCCTCAAATGTCTTTAACTTTCAAGACTGGAAATAAGCCTCTGCAATGAGAAAAAAAGTTCACTGTTTTTAGTTGGCCTAATTTAGTTTATGTTTCCCATTTTAATGCAGCAGCATTTTTTGGGGTGTTTTTTTTGTTTTGGTGCCCTCTGTTTTTGTAAAAGTTGGGTGTTGCTGACAAGGTTGGAAGCAAAACTTAAGCACCATATGCCTTAACCGGGGTAAACTTCCTCTGGTGATTTGGACAAGATCGGACAAGATCAAGATTGCAGATGCCTAAAGCATAGCGAAGGTCGAAGCGCCGACTGCTTGCGATTGTCTACGACTGAGTTACTGCCGATTGTCTGCGACGAGGTCCGACCGGATGCGACTGATCAGTCGCACAATTTCTTCGACCTACGCGCTCTTCCAACCAGTGGCCGACAGTCGGCGGCGAGTAGAACATGTTCTACTTTGCTGCGACGATCGGTCACTAGTTGCTCCCAGTCGTTTCGACCTACGCGCATCAGCAACTGATAAGTGGTAATCGCTGGTGATTTTTTAAGTTACAAATGTATATAATCTGTGCTTAAGCCTTAACGCGGAAGTCCTGGTTATTTCATTTGTAAGCGCTATATATGACAGCTGTGTAATATAGTGATTGAAACAAGGCAGATCCAGCGGAGAAACCCACTTGTCCTGGCCTCTATGCGTCACTGAACTTTTAAATATAGGAGACAGATTATTTTAATTTTATCCAACAGCACTATGCCACATAGGCTATCTTGAGTTGTACAAGTTTAAACCAGCAATAAAACGTTACTGTCAATCTTTCAGTGTTACTGGACATTCTCAATGACACCGTCAGTCTACTCCGAGCAATAGACTGATTTGCCGAATGTGACAAAATCAAATGTTTAAATAAGCTGTACGGAGTTGCATTCTCCAATGTACGGTGCTCATAGGCGCAGCCATTTTGAACATGTCAGGTGACAATGAAAAATCACAAAAGTTGAAGAGAATCTCTTTCGACCTACGCGCATGAAGCTGCGACTAGCTAGCTGAGAAAATCATCAGCCGTGACTATTTTTATCATTTTTGAATTTTTTCTGTCACGGCTGAGAAATGGGCTGTAAAAAAAAAACGCGTATAGATTTTTTCGTTCCGCACAAAATTCGTGCGGATCCAAATAATTTCTAAACAAGATATTGAATGAACTGAAGAAAATACTTGATAACATGAACCTACCTCGGTTCCAATATGTATAATCTGCCATCTCAACCAAAAATATGAACAAAATCGGTTGAATTTGGTTGAAATCAAAGAATAATCCGTTGATCAACAGTCAACAATCTGAAAGAATGACATTTTGCCGCGAAGCGCATGCGTATATCGAGTTGACCTTTGTGTGACGTTGGAATATATTTATTTTCGTGCATTCCGGACACTTTTCGAGAGAACTCGCTCACAGATCGGATAGAATCGTATATAACTTTGGAAACTTCCGCCACAGTTATTTAAATTCAATGACCTAAATATGTCAGTGATGTAAACAAGTATTACAACGACAACACGGACATGGATATCAATTTGTGGAGATTTTGACTTCACTTGCTGCCCATACCAAACAAAAGTCTTATTAACAGGTACAACTGTTGCGGAAATGTTCCTTTTTCATTTATTTGTCAATCTAATCTACGGAGACAGCCAAGCTTAGGACAGTAAATGTATTTGCAGTGATATTATATAAGGCCTAGCCAGAATAAACGAACTTTTCAAATTGGGATATAGCCGGTGTTCGGGCTTGCCAGTCGAATGTCCAAATTATAAAAAAAACTAAAAAATAGCCCAATATTCGGGCTATGTATCAGTCAAATAAGTCACTTAAACCGATTCAAGCAGCATCTACGAAAACACCCAGCAGTTGCAACTTAACAAGAGCCAAGTATTCAAAACTAGGTAGACTATAAAGAAGTGGATAATCTTTCGTCATATAAGTGAAACATCCTTGAGTCTCATGACGTTAAACACCAATCAAACTGAATAAACAAACACAATTAAGAAGCTGTTGTGACGTCCTGTGATTGTCTTGTATCTTGTCATTGTTTGTTGCCAGTGGCGTCATGGGTGGTTTCCTTCACCCATTGGACTGGCACGCTGTCATATGAGTGAAATAACCTTAAGTATGGCGTAAAACCCCAATCAAACAAACAAACAATCTTACTGTGCCATCATGTTTTACGACTTGCTTGTCTTGTTCCTTGTCGTTGCTTGTTGCCAATGACGTCGAGGGTGGTTTCTCATTGGCATGCTGTCGTAGGAGTGAAATAACCGTAAGAACAGCGTAAAACCCCAACCAAACAAACAAACAAATCAAAACAGAACAGGAAATAATCCTTATAAGAGGGTCTTTCTTAGTGTTGGTAAAATTTATATAATCTCATGGTTTTGAGCAATGTGTGTCTCAGTCAAATAAGTAACTTAAACTGTATTCAAGCAGCATCTACGAAAACACACAGCAGTTGCAACTTAACAAGAGCCAAGTATTCAAAACTAGGTAGACTATAACGAAGTGGATAATTTTTCGTCATATAAGTGAAATACCCTCTCATGACGTTTAACACCAATCAAAGTGAATAAACAAACACAATTATTGCCATTTGTGAACAGATTGTGTTTCTTAAGCAATGCCTTACTTGTTAAATTAACCAGATTGTATTTCATTAAGGTAACAATGATTAATATTGTTAGGCCTGGTTTTCAATGTTAACAAACTTATGTGACATCATGATGACATCTGCAGGCTGTTATAGTCAAGTAGGGCATCTTACAAACAACTCATACATATAAGCACATTTTTAATTTGTTAAAACATTGATAGTTACTCACAAAATTAGGTTTAATTTCTTCTTTCAGATTGACATATTTATCTGTTAATGTTTGAAATTCAGCCTGTATAATTGCCTTGTTTTGCTTGTCTGGAATAAAAACAATCACTTGGTTAATGTGTGACTAACCTACATTTCTCTGGATTTAAATGACTTTGATTATGTAGGCCACACAATGTTTACATCACATACGGTCACTTGAATCTCATCAACCCATTTTCTTTGTAAATGTGCTAAAAGTTTGTTCTGTTTAATCAATACTAGAAATTGATCCTGGATATCAGCTGCTAAGAAACATCTATAATCTATATAGTTTCTGCCATATTAATTGTATATGCCTGTAAACTATTAAAGTAAGAAGGCATTTTTGAAAAAATAAACTGAACAGCCATTGTTTAAAGTTAATATAGTTTAAACAATGAAATAATCATGCTTTAGAAGGCATTTTTAAAAATGAACTGAATTTAAAAAAAACAAAAACTGAACAGCCATTGTTATACACACGGAGCGGGACGTATTATGGTATGGCCTGTGTCCATCCGTCAGTCACTCCGTTTGCTTTTCTTGTCATTACTGGAGCCTTTATTTCTAAACCGATTTTGATGAGACTTCAAACAATGATAAAGCATGACAATCCCTCAAACAAGTTCAAGTTTCAGTCGCCTAGTTCAAAGTTCAAGGTCGCCTAGTTCAAAGTTCAAGGTCACTTACTATAAATAGATATTTTGTTAAAATTGTCTTGTCATCCCTGTGGAGCCATCATTTCTGAGCCGATTTTGACGGGACTTCATACAATGATAAAACACGACAATCCCTCAAACAAGTTTAAGTTTCAATTGTCTAGGTCAACGGTCAAGGTCACTTACTACAAATATACATTTTGTTAACATTTTCTTGTCATCATTGTGGAGCCTTCATTTCTCAACTGACTTTGACGATACTTCATACAATGATAAAGCACAACAATCCCTCGAACAAGTTCAAGTTTCAGTCGCCTAGTTCAAAGTTCAAGGTGACTGTTACTATAAATAGATATTTTGTTAAAATTTTCTTATCACTGGAGCCTTCATTTCTCAACTGATTTTGACGACTTCTTACAATGATAAAGCACGACAATCCCTCAAACAAGTTCAAGTTTCAATCGCCTAGGTCAAGGTCACTGCTACTATAAATAGATATTTTGTTAAAAAAATTTGTCATCACTGTTGAGCATTCATTTCTCGACTGACTTTGACGAGACTTCATACAATGATAAAGCATGATGATCCCTCCAACATGTTCAAGTTTCAATCGCCTAGGTCAAAGTTCAAGAACACTTACTATAAATAGATATTTTGTAAACATTTACTTGTCATCACTTTGGAGCCTTTATTTCTCAACCGACTTTGACGAGACTTCATACAATGATAAAGCATGACAATCTCTCGTATAAGTTCACATTGCAGTTGCCTAGGTCAAAGGTCATGGTCACTGTAGAGCCTGCATTTTTCCACCGATTTTGACGAGACTTTGTACAATGATAAAATGCGAAAATCTGGCTAAACGGTTCACGTTTCAGTCGCCTAGGTCAAAGATCAAGGTCTCTTACTATAAAAAATAAAAATTTTTTTAAATTGTACTTGCTTAAGCCATCTGATTTTGATAACAGTTGATCTCATCTTCACGAACACAAATTTCGTCCATACAGGAGTATTTGAAGTGTACTACTCTGATCTGGATTGCTCATCAATGACTATCACTGTATTTTTTGCCAACAAATAGCCACCAGGTAATTATTTATATAGTGGTATGTAATCTGGTTCAACTTTCAATGTTTGACTACAATGGTTCTTTGAATTCAGTTCCGGGCGTATTATGTACTGTTGACGGTGCTCTTGTATATTGTTATATTGTTACCAGTGTCTTGCACCCACCCATTGGACTGGCATTCCATCATAGGAGTTAAATGACCTTAAGTATGGCATAAAACCCCAAGCAAATAAATCCTGTCAAGCAAAATGCTTTTTTAGATGTCCTGGCTCAAATGATGGACAAAAATATATTTGTTTACTGTATAAAACAAATATTCTGTTTTTGTTCAGACACTGATCTCATTTGTAGACAAGAAGTGCACTAGATCGAAGAAAATAAAAATTTAACTGAATAAAGACAGTGAAATATCAAAGTGAAGTCATCCAGTATCGTACGTCATATTTTGTTTAAATATAAGCAATGAAAATATACAGGATACAAAAAAAGTAATTTATATATCAAGTTTAATTGTTTTGATAACAATTCCACAGAATGCAAAATTTCAATTTTAAAAACTTGTAAATTGGTAGAATATGTGAATAACAGTGAATGAAGATAATCAAATAAAGGATTTCAAAGATTTTTTACACTTCCAAATTTTTAGTGACATTATTTACACATCATTTATTTTGACTAGAGTTTCACATAAAAACAATTGAAATCTATCCAATTCATCCAAAACGATTGTACAAACATGTTAACAAAATGTGTGTTTATGACATCAAGTAACTAATGAGGAAATGAGAGATTGCAACAAATCTGCTAACACAGGATTCTCAACTAATGCATGCAGTCACCAACCAGCTTTTTATGCTTGCCACAAAAATTAAATCATTTTTAACTTGGCGCTCATGGGAGCTGCGAGCTGATCAAAATTTCAGCTTAGCTGTCCGCTCTTGTGTGTGGTGAATTTCCGTAATGTTATTTTCATTCAAGGAGTTAAGGAAAATATCTGTCGTGTTTGATCATTTTGGCCACATATGGAAAACATCCTATCGTGTGCACCTATTGAAAGTTATATGCTTATGACTTTTGACAGGAGCGCATGCACCAGCACGTGATCAAGAATGGCTGTGCCCATATAGAATTCCCGTTGAGCTAATTATTTCATGAATCTGCTATTATTACACTAGTACTATTAATAAAAATGTATAGTGACAATGATCAGTAATGACATTTAAGTTTTATGATTAAATTAATCGCTTAAAATGTGTGTGACTTATTCTATAATAGTTAAGTCATAATCAATTAGCTATTTTGATTCTTGAAATTCTGAAACTTCATAAACATTATAATGGTCATAATACACAATATTACAGGATAGGTTGCGAATTCAGTTTCAATGTCTATGGCTCCCACAACTTTTCTACAAGAGCTCGAAGCTTAGCGTGTGCGGGAACGCCAAGGAAAGCTGTGGATTTCACTAACTATCACGAATGAATTTCTGCTCAGCTCAGGTATGCACAAGGCTTTATGAAGTACTGATCAAATGAGTAATTGGTTTATATCAGGCCACAGTTGAAAACGTATAATTCTCAAAAAATGCATCACCAACAAGATTTTTGCACTCTCGCCACAAAAAGTAAATGGTTTTCATAAAAAATGTTTTTTTAAATTTCCACAGGCGGGCAGTTGGAAGGAGCTTCCTATTGCCCTGGTGCTCTCAGACCGTAGGGCAACAAAGCTGATCTGTTGTGACATCTAACACTGTAAACTTGCACACTCTGTCTTTTTGCACATTGCTTATGTCCTTGTCTTGTATCTTGTCATTGTATGTTGCCAGTGGCATCAAGGGTGGTTTCCTTTACCCATTGAGCTGGCACGCCGTCATATGAGTGATATAACCTTAATTACGGTAAAAAAAACCAAACAAACAAATAATTTTCCACAGGAAGTAAATAAAACCTATCAGTTTACCACCAACTACTAACATAGCACTCAAACTCTTCTCTGTATGGAATATCCTAATGGCAAATTAAGTACAAGCATTTTCAAGCAATTAAAAACATTTCGATTCTTGAAACATTCTTACATCTGCTAAACTGAAATATGTATGAAATAGCACTGTGGCAAACCTTCAATTAAAGCTGAGATCCACACACTTAATAGAAGTGTATTAAGCATGACTCTTTTCATCAAGGCAAAACTCCACAAAAATCGAGGCCCAATCACTCTTTCTCCTTTATTTAAAATCACATGAAGAAAAAGAAATAAATATCCATGGAATGACTGCTATGTTCAAAATGGTCAATAATAAAAAATATTCCAAAATATTGCAAATCCGATGCAGCCCATATAAAGTGCTAGAGCTATCCACCACATATATTGTTCGTGGAGTCTTTGTTCAAAATTTTTTAACACAACCAATCCGATGGTAAGGCCAGCGAGTGCGCCCATTAGGTGTGACGTGTACCCAATTGGGGGTGTCTTATCCTCGTTAGAATACCTGTCCCAGATTGCAAACCCAACATCTGCACTCGCTGGAACAAAAAAGAAAAACATGATTAGAACTAAATGCACCATTAAACAGGTCGACTAAATATTGGTGAGTAGCTAAATTACATGTACCATATAATGTACCATATAATTGATATAAACTTTTTCAACTTATGAGGTGAAGAATTACAAAAGTTAACTACAGAATACATATATAAATAGACATCATATTATATATCAAAAGTCTTTGATATATAAGATGATGTCTATTTTGAACCTATTGTAATGATCTAATTCTCATCATGGCATCCTCCTGAAAATAGCCTGTTAAATTCAGTAATATGACGAGACGTGATAAAAGTTTGAGACTTCTTTCGTAAATTAGGTAGCAAATATTATGTTTTTCCACCAATTTACAACATTGTTACTTCCAAACAATGTGATGCAGCTCATAAACAATTAAACTGAAGTTAGTGGTTTTGCCTAAATAATCAATTGTTAACTTACCAACTACAAAAACAGCTGCCAGTTTTAAAATACCTAATTCCATTTCAGCAAAATTCTGAAAAAAAAATTAATAACCTGATTTCAACTGGAAAAATTGATTCCAAGAATCATTTGTTTCCTTATATTTAATAACTATATTTTGTGAACAGGCAATGCTGTGAATGGGGTAAAGAACAAATACCATATTAGTAAATGTTTAACCGTTTCACTTGTACAGCTGAGACAAAAACAAAACTTATTCTGAAATCTCAGGTGATTGAAGGTGAAAACTGTAATCTTAAAGATCAGGAAACAAATCATTCTGCATAATGATCTTAACCTCTAAATTGATCTAATGTTAATTACCATAATGTAACTGTTTTGTTTCATTGTTTTTTTATGAGTATTTAGGGTGATTTCACTCATCGGCGGCATCAGAGCGGGTTATAAAGTGAAGGTTATAAAATCACAGCCAAATAGGCCAGGGTTCAGGGGCCGCCTAGGCCCTGAAAGCTCTGAGAACTGTAGATTGTCTCAGACGAGTTCTGGGCTATTGTAGGGAATATAAAAAAGCTGCCACTAGCTTTGAAATAGGTTATTTTAATCAATTAGTATAATACTTCTGTTGATTTTTAAATTTTGTAGGTTTTTATGTCCGATTTTATAAAAATCTTTTCAAAAAGTGAGGGGGCCAAGCACTTTTAAAAGTAGAGGGGCCCAGGGTTTGTGTTGCCCCTTACCTCACAAGTCAAATGAGAACGAATACATAATTATTTTAAATTTGAGATAAAAACAGGAATAAATAGACTTACAAGTAGTATATTAGCTAGGTGAGCGGCCAGTAGAGCATAGACACCCCCCGAGGCTCCCACCAAGAGAGCTTCCATATCAAACACTGACGTTCCTAAAGAACCTAAAGAAATAAAAAGAGATTCAGAAAGGAGATACATGGGGAGCACACCTAGAATTTAAAACATTTCAATCGGTATTTCACAGTTCAACATGATGCTATATCCCACAACACTGATATAAACAAGAGCTCAGAAGAGTCGCAATATAGGCCCAGATAAAAACATCGTTATCATTTGCTATCTGAATTCACATCATTGTGATTTATTGATTGTGGAGGAAACCACTTGTAGGCCGACATACACCAAAGTTAATCATATGCAACATCGTGCCACATGGAATATTCCTACCACGTTTGATTAGAGTCTGACAAGCGATTTTAAAGTTAACAAACAGAAACCAAACAGCCGGAAACTAAATTTTCCACCACGTGGCACCACCTGTAGGCTGACATACGCCAAGCTCAATCCCATATAACATCTTGCTACATGGAATATTTGTACCAAGTTTGATAGAATCAGATAATGGGATTTCAAGATAACAGCTGGAAACCAAATTTAGACTGTCACAAGGCGGTGCCCCCTACAGGCGGACATACACCAAACTATATCCCATGCGAATATTCCTACTACGTTTGAATAGAGTCCGACAAGCGATTTTCAAGTTAACAGCCAGAAACCAAAAAGTCGACAGATGGATGGACAGACGGACAACCCCCATACCATTATGCGTCTCGTCAAATTAAGGGTGTATAAAAACTATTACATTTAAATCTTCATTTTTTTCAACTAATTGTTAATTTTTTATTTTTTTTTGTTGTATTATCTTCATTCACCCGCCAGAACATCTAACAGAGAGCCACGGTTGATCTCTTAACTATATCTGTATTATCTTGCTTACCTGCCAGAACACCTGCCAGGTAGATTGTCCCGACTCTAACAGAGCCATGTATCATCTCCAAGGGTAAGCCCACCAATATCTGAACCAGCAGATTAAAAAACAGGTGCACCCACCTACAAGATACAGAAAAATCCACCGCCATCATGATAAACTGGCAGACTTTGATATAACGGAAATAAAGCTTTCCCAAATTTCCGTAAAGTGAGTTTTAAGAATAAAATCTTAATTTATATTTTATTGTTAATCCTGAATCTACATACTGGTGTTTGTTTTTGTTGAACCGAAAAACTGCATAAGGGTGCGAATATTTTAAACTTTACATTTTAAACTTTTTTTTTTAAATTACACTTACTTAAAAGGGTAAGAAGGTGTGAACTGAGAAAACCTCATTGTTAAACTCAGTCATCATCATTTGGGGTGACAGAATAACGACAGCCCTTATTTGTTTGATTGGTGTTTGATGACGTACTCAATGTTATTTCACTGATATGACGACGGATTATCCACTTCTTACTCTGTCTTGTTAAATATGGTGCAAAACGAGAAGAAACCTCGTAAAACCCCCACCTGCGATAGCCGGGGTCACTTCATGTGACTCCCTCATATACCTGTTGTCCACTGGGAAAGAGGACCAGCATTCCAACACGCTAACCACTGAGCCATGTCGCGAGCCCCAGCCTTGATTTGAAAAGATCTTATACTGATAAGCATTGTATCTGGCTGAGGGCGTGTTCTGAGAGTAGTCGCACTCTGGCTGAGGGCAGCATGTTCTGAGAGTAGTCACACTCTGGCTGAGGGCATCGTGTTCTGAGCGTAGTCACACTCTGGCTGAGGGCGGCATGTTCTGAGAGTAGTCGCACTCTGGCTGAGGGCAGCATGTTCTGAGAGTAGTCACACTCTGGCTGAGGGCAGCATGTTCTGAGAGTAGTCGCACTCTGGCTGAGGGCAGCATGTTCTGAGCGTAGTCGCACTCTGTCTGAGGGCAGCATGTTACAAAATTAGTCATGCTGTCTTCGCTTAGCACTGGAGGAACACTACTTTTCCAAAAGAGTAAA
>JAUELC010036134.1:0-12780 GCA_031471745.1 Cryptochiton stelleri
GCAGATAATAATCAATGGGCAGATAATAGAGGCGTACGCAATTTTCCCACCGAATGACAAGACGTCCTGATACCAGTCATCATCACCCCCATCCGTCGTCGTATTTTCCGAGGGAGTTCCCCAAGAAACGTTTCCAAAGGTTGTCATTCTGGGCATTGAATGGACGATGAATTTCCCCATAGCTTATCTGTGCGGTGAAATCTCATTGTGTGTAAACAGCGCACTGTGAACATGTCCTGAATCCATGAATAGTGTATTGGTCTGAAACAGAAAGCAAGGCGATGTAAATACATAGCAGCTGGTATGGATTTTTGCAAGGCTGTGAAATCAATTGAAGATACACACCATTGAACGAAACACGCATACACCAGTTATAATTTCACTGTTTGTTTACAATACAATATAGCAGTATCATGGTAAACAAATAGCTTGGATAGATTGAGTTAAACATTTTGCAGGGCAGAACATTTGTAAGCGGCAGAGGATCCTTTGCTCCATTAACATAGGAATCAATGAACCTTTATATCAACGACCATGCAGTAAAGCCGCCCGATATACATATCGACCTGACAGAGTTTTACGAATACAGATGTGGTGTCAAAAGCAGCTAAAATATTTGAAAAAGGATCATTTATAATCTCCCATTTTTTTTTCCGGATGACTGTTACAAGTAACCCACCGAAATCTACTTTCTTGGAAGGCTTCCAGGTTGACGAATGCACGAACTTGAACGAATTGAAATTAGGTTTAAATGCATTGTGAAAATGTATTTGTTGCCAAATGGTTATTAATGTCAATTTGCCTGTAATTTCGTTTTAGTCTATTTCGCGACATTCGTTTAAAGTGATATACATTGTAATACGACGGTCATTACCCAGGTAATCTGCAATGTTGTCGATAAAGAAACGGATTCAAATCAAACTAGAATTCAAAATGCCATGTTTAAGAAACTACGAAGCAAAAGACACATGAAATTACAAATAGGCCTATACAACGTTCTATTTTCTTTCGAATATCTTCCTGTTATCAAAGCGAGCTTGTCCAAGCATTTCAGCGACTGAGGTTATTTGACAAAACATGGATCTGTCCGTACAAATGTATAAGAAAATGTGAAACTGAACATATACAAAGCGATTAATAGCACTATACATGTGCTAACGATTTCTGCACGTGTTCTATTTAATTAAAATGTCTATAGAACAGATAACAAGACAAAGCAATTTCAAGAGAGTATCATGGGAAAAAAAACTAGGCTTAGGGAAATGGTTTCACGGCAAATTTAATTAACTGTGAAATGTCATGCTCAGATATGATTAACAGTGACCAAAGTGGATACAAATAGTCAATTAATTTAGAAAGCTCTTAAGGAGGCAATAAATGGTGCCTTTTTAGCCGACAAGGTTACGCAAAGAAATTACAAACTACATTTGGTCCACATTAGGTAATAATTAAGGCCACTACACACCAATAAAAAGAAATCTACAAAGTGTAAACCGATTTTGTTTTTACCCCCAGTACATTTGAGTAGGATGTGTTCTAAAGTGGTACTATATCGAAACCGTTTATCATGCGGATACCATCCACGTATGCACGAACTGAGGGAATGACATTAAGGCAAAGGTCCTAGCTGGACGCCTACGGCGTTGGATATTTTGCTAACCACAAGGCAGTTCGTAGATAAGAGTTTCAAAGAGATACGTTCGTACATAGGGCGATTTATAAAATTCCTTACAGACAAGCACATAAGAGATGTCCATAATGCGTGACTACAATCTGACATACCATAAGACAAAGGCGTACAAACCAGTCACGAAACATTTGTTCTTAAGCGCAAAGCTATAAATAGCAATAGCTGATCACTTCGCGTATCTTCGGTGGTTGAAGGACGGATATATCCGAATCTAAGCTCGTGTGTCTCTACGCGCAAAGTCTCTTGATTTCCCCGTTTTTTATTATTCAAAACTATACAGCCAGTTTGGGTGAAATAAACGCTGCCCGACAATTGCTCCGGCGACATTTTCTCCAGCGACAATTGCTCCGATAATCGACAATTGTCTGGCGACAATCGCTCCGACGACATTTGCTCCGGCGACAAATGCTCTGGCGATATTTGCTCCGGCGACAATCCGGTGACAATTGCTCCCACGACAATTGCTCCGGCGACACTTGCTCTGACGACCATTGCTCCGATGAAAATTGTCGCCTGGGATGGTACCCAATACAACAGGAGCAATTGTCACCGGAGCAATTCTCGTCGGAGCAAATGTCGCCGGAGCAATTGTCGTGCATTCGAAATAAATTGGCGCGTACATACCCAAGAGGTGAAGTCTCGCCAAAGATTACCGAATAGCGTTAGAAATGGTTGGGACGTTATAAAATATGACCCGAGTTTCTCGAACTTGTCTCTAACAGTATTGTCTGTAAGTACATTATATTTAACAAATAAAATCAGTGTTTATTACTTCAGGTGAATGAATCCACACAAAATTAAATGCGACGAGTCTGTTACAGTGTAGGCCTACCACTGTGTCATAACAATGAAGAGCTACTATAACTTGAGTACATACCCAAATAAGAAAATGGCTTTGTTAGAGAGATCGGAAATTAACCTCGGGAAGTGCCTGCTGGGTATTAGAATGGATACTCCTGGAGGATTAAGAAAGGAAGTTGACCGGACAGGAAATGGGTGAAACGTGGAGGTAAATAATTAATTATAATGGAAGTTAAACACGAGTGACCTTACCAAAAGTTGATGGACCACTACTCGAAACGGAAGAACTATCGTTGAGAATTAAACTAACCATTTCACGGGCAATAATGACACTTTGCATACGGTCACTATGAAATACATCTTTGCTGTAAATGCAGGCGTTAATACATTCCAATATATGTTTATAAATGCAGGAAGGAAAACATGCTGGCCTTCATTGAGATTCGTACCCAGGTAGCCTGGGTACAAGACATTCCCATATACGTATGTTTCTAAGGGTACCCGGAGGTGGATTGGAACTGATGAACCATATTGGTGTAAGGAATATTGGTGTTAAGAGATACGCATAAGGGATGTGGCCACGGGCGCTTTCCCGGGATTTACTTTCAGTGGAAATAAAATTAATCCAATTATAAATCTCTTGATTGTTTGTTTGTGATTTTACTCCGTACTCAGGATTATTTCACTTCTATGACGGCGTGCCAGTCAAATAGGTAAAGAAAACCTCCCGCGACGTCACTGGCAACAGAAAATGACAAGATGCAGTAAAACAAAGTGAGCCCACAAGGTCAACAACAGGGAAGGGGCGGAATTTGAAGTACCAGTATCGAGACTTTTAACACGCCAAGTGACAAGCAGAACTTTATCGTCCATAAAAGTCTCCATATATTTTGGATCCACAAAACGAATATTTATTTTAAAGTCTCATTAACAACCACAAGATAAATCCCTGTTTTTTTATTGTCATTTTTCATACAATATGGGTATGATCACTCAACAGTCTTGCAGTCGTGTGGCCAAAGATTATCAACGGATTCGCCATTTTACCGTACCAACAATACTGTTTAGTCAGGTATTTGTAACAATCGGCCTTTCGCATATGAGTAATTTCTTCTCTCAGTGTTTGAATATAACCATCCATCAGCCTTTGTTTAAATTCAGAACAAGTTTATATAGTTTGTTTTGTCCTGTATCGTCCTGTATCATTCACTAATTTATTCAAAATGCCGAGTCATTGCATACAAGGGCCTTCGCCGCCGAACAATGGACAGTTTTATACAAATGCCGTAAACTATACCTTAGAGGTTCATCGCAGCAATAATAGTACCGAAAAATGTGTCATGTGAATCGCCAGATATTTTGACCAAAGTACTTAGCGGATTCATACCAAAAAAAAGAGCGACCCATAGCGCTTTATAGCTTAAATCGCACTTAAATTAATGTTTAAATAACTAGAAATAGTGGTCTGTGTGTGTAATTTAAGTTTAATGTAAATCCAATGATGTAATGTACTTACACAATAACTAATGTCAAAGTAGATCTACAAGAGTTATCTCCTATGCCCAAAATGAGCTGCATAAAGGCCGACATTAGTTTCACGAAAGGAAATGGTTCAGGAAGACCGACTTGGTTAATGACTACCCATTGTTGTTGTTGGTGTAGCACTGTTGCCCACAAAAAGTGGGCTGCTGGATGAGTCGTCAATATTATCCTGCTAACCTATTTAAAATTAAACATAGAAACAAAGTTGTCACAGGGCGGACTCATGTTGAGGGCAGTTTGAGGGAGAACATATACACAGATAAAAGACACATCACCTGTACTAGCAAACCGCACAAAGCGGTATATTTTTAATGCAATCAATAAAATGGCTTGTCAATACTTTAGAGTAAACGTCTGGACGAAAGGGAGAATGATTCAAATATTTATGGCTAGAATGCAATATACTGATTACTCAGTTGAACGCTTGCACAAATCTATTTCAAATCCCGTCCAATCCACTTAGCCCAGCTGCCAAACGACAAATGTTTTAAGCTTAACACCAAAGTATCGTTTACATGATGTTTTTAAACGTAATATTTGAAGTATAGTTATATGATAAGCAGACAAATCATACCAACAACTAAGGTTACATTGTAGCTCTTAGTTAATTAACTGAATAAAATGTAAAATGCATTTGACAAAATTGCCTTACCTTTGTTTAGGCCTAATGGTTCTGCAATTGTACGTAATTTATCAATCCATATAACACAATTGAAAGGAGCACAGGACATTGTAAATCTTATTAAAGAACAACTATCCCTTTAAGTATATGTCGAGTTCCGTCATCGATCACGGGAGATCCTCCATGGGCAATTTTGGTTAAAAATTAGTGGTTTAGACGCCCATAGTTCAGCTAATATGACTGTAAAAGACTCCCTGTCAGTGTATGTGCTAATTGAGAAAACACAGTATGCCAGATAGAGACTAGTGTTCTGCGCTTTAGAACACGTCTTTTCCGTTGTGGTAATAGTCGATCCGCAGAGTAGCTTAAGAGAGAAATATAGAGCCGAGTATTGATCATTGACAATAGCCCATCCACTCAAAGCGCAGATAGACATGTCCAGATTTATTGAGAACGAAGCCGTTATAGGAGGTCGGTTGGCTAGGTGTCTGCCTGGCGTGCCTTTACTGTTGCTGATTCGCATACGGTCTGAACTTGTTTCTGATCTAACTAAGATAGGGTTATCCCCCTAATAGCGACAATACTGCTATTGATCACTTTTTAAACGACACAAAAAAGTTGGATGCCGTTATCTACCAGTCCTGTGGTAACTGATATCTGGGTCACACACCTGTGGTAACCGTTTTACAGATAAAGCGTTTTGAGCAGGTAAAGCCAAGATAAAAATCAGACACGGAGAACGATTTGATATTTAATATCATAGTGAACAATAACGTTCTTCAGAGGTATTAGATTTTACTATTAACCATAAAATGATGAAGCAAATTATCTAACAGAATTTGTATCATGTCCACGGTTGAAACTCCGTCTAACATGACACAAAACAGTGACAGGCAGATTTCCAGCGAACAGACTTACAGAGAAGCGCATGTTGTTGAATTGGTATAAATATTGATCGCCGATATGAAATTGTTTGCTTATTTGGTGATTACTTTTCATCGTATTTACTGTTCATTCCTTGATAAAGCGACAAGCAACCAAGCTCTGCTCTTTAGGTCTTCGTAAACTTCATAAATAAGCGACACAGACCCTGTGTTTTTGATGAATATTCTTATATATAAATTGTAGGTCACTGCTCTAAATTTAAACCTCATCTAGCGTTTACATTAAACGCTTCCATTAAACGGGCACATGTCTAGCATATTCGTGTTGACGTCAAATATTTTTCAACAATGCTACCTTTTAAAATGTAGCCATTCAAACTGTTTTGTATAGCTTACAGTGTACGTGAGATTTGGCGGGACATACATATGGGCTAAGCCTGCCAAAGCTTGTCGCGTGATTTTCCAGCGGGACTCATGGGATTAGTTTTTGGTCTTTATAAGTGGCAAATATCGTATTTCTGTTCGCTGTGAAGCATTTCAACTAAACATACGTTTTCGTTTCTAACAGCAACTATGTGATGAACTTAATCTATCCCCTCAACTTAGTGGGTGACAATCAAATTGCATTTAACTGATCAAATTACTTTGAAATGATCAACTTATATTGAAATATGACACTGGTCATTGGGTTAATTATTTGTGAAGTGAGAAGTGGGACATAGAAATTCAGTCGTGTCAGTCTTTATGAGTTATTTTTTGTTATCATGAGTTTTGTTTTTAAGATGTGATGGCTTGTAGCTTTTAATTTATTTGTCTCTCATACATACATGTATAGTGACGGTACAATCCAGAACCGTGTCCTAGCCACATACACAACCTTATTCTAAACTGTTCCAGAACCTCCCGCAGTCGACTTAATAGTCCATATAATTGTTTTTGGAGGGAGATAGATCCAGTAAGTGAAAGAAACGGTGATGGCTGGGGAGACAGGAAATGAACCGTGGCTCTTCTCCGTGGTGCTCCAGCAAAGGGAAAATGGTGGAAAAAGTAGTCGGTAAAATGTTAACGTGAATAATTTACTCACAGGGACAATATGGCTTATTGTGTTCTAATTCGTCAACTCAAACGAACACAAAATCATTTATCATTTCACCATGTCGCATAGTTTATTTCACATAGAATGCACGGGTTGTAACGCCCAGCTGTGCTATATAGAAAAACTAAGAAAATGAGTGTGAGCAGGTAGACCACAAACAGCAGTTTCCAAAAATGGTGTCCTGATATGGAGTAGACATTTTTCATTTTCTTGTTAGTCGAATTTAGTACTGTTTCCGGGACCAGTTGTATGGTGGAGCATTTAGACCATATGGATCCTTTGTCCGTGCAACATGCAATTGTTCTGCAAATTAGCATTAAAATGGCTCCAAAAGGAGAAAGACACGTAAGGACTGACAAACAAATATTACAAATGATTTTATTTAAAAAAATAATTAACGATATAGAGGCACAATGTGGTGTGGAATATCCACCATACCAGTGGTCCCGGAAACAGTACTACATTCAGCTCTAAAAAGAAAATAAAAAAAAATTACACACGATCAGGACACCATTTTTGGAAACTTCAGTTTGTGGTCTATATACTTACACTGACTTCATTTTTTGGTTTTGTTCCCCTTTAAACCGGTTACACGAACCCCTAGTAGTAAATAATCTCATGTCAGCACCAATGATAAATGTGTATTGTCTTCATAGCGTGAAATTGAAGCATAACATGAACCAAAGATGGCGAATTACCACGGCAGATGTACGACGGATAACGCAATTATTTCCCTAGTAGACAAATTACAGCGCTCAGCAGGTATAACAGTCTCGCACACTTACACAAATTTATAATGACATCAACACAAATAGGAAAATAATACATTGGCATATTCAAATCTTTTCAGACCAATTTTCATCCATATTCACTCCTCTGTAAAACTGTTTTAAGTCTTCAGAATGAATTCTAAGATTACCATTACAATGGGAATTTAGCAAGCATATAACGTTAAAAGCCATTTGTATTATACATACTAACTATACATGGGGATATAGTGTACGTACCATTGTACGGGAATAACAAAGGTCTGGAAAGCGTTACCCGCAATTGTTGAAGTTGAATGCTAGCATATAACGTCAAAAGCCATCTTTTGTCGTTCACCAACTATACCTGGGGATATAGCGTATGTACCATTGTACTGAAATAACGAAGGTTTGGAAAGCGTTAACCGCAATTGTTGAAGTTGAAAGCGCTTTCAAATATTTGACACAAAGTTTCTACATTTGCAAGATAATATCGCCATTATTTCATTTTAAACCTAAATAGAAAATAAAATAAAGCTCAAATCTGTTAAGATCTTTACATTACCTGAATATAAATATTCTGTTTTCAGCTTATTCATTATTTTATTGTTGACAGTCTGCTGAATATAATTCCGCGTAGTTTGAAGGCCGGCTCCATCAGGTAAAACAATGCCGCAAAGCTCTCCCGAGTATTGCTATGACTGTGGCCGATGACCTAACATATGCTTTGTTGCTTTGTTATGCTATTTTTGGACACATCCGCAGAGAATAATGCATATTTTCGTTTATGTGAACTGTACTAAATGTATACACTGTTTAGCAGCGTAAATAAGCTGTTTAAGAAATTCAGAGAGCTGTAAGACTGACAACGACTGACTACATATGTATGACCCTATCGTATATGTATGATGGTGACAAGCCATACGATCAATTAAGTTGTTTAGTACGTTTCTTGTTTTAGAAAATAGATAAGAATGGGCGACAGAGATGGATAAAACATTACTGGAGGTCTCCATTTTATTTATCATGTGAAGATTCGAGCGTCTGTAATTGGTTGAGGAATTGTAAAGTTCTCTATAGAATTATCCAGAGTGGAATACACCAGCCGAACGAGTCGCCGGCGAGAAATATCAAACACACTATTTCAGAACACAACAGATCCATTTGATTTGAACATTGCTTTGTGTGGGTGATTTGTTTGTTTTAGTGATCTTCCGTCCGTAAACTCATAAAGGTCACAGAAATATTCAACTGGAGATGTGCTATTGTTGTTTATAATACTTTTCTACCAGGAATAACGATCTCTCAGATTATTTCATCCTATAATTATTTGACCTTTCGGTAACGAATTGTAGCAAATATAATGATAAGGATATCTAGTATATGGGGTTATCGTCAAAAGTAACCTGATCATAATAGATCAAAATCCGAAATGATTTAACGTCATGAAGCATATGTAGAAAAAAGTTTCCTACCCCTTTGAAGTGCAATTGAACATTAACGTGTACACTTATTCTATAAATCAGCATTATTGTCAAATACATTTTAATTGAGCACTACGTACCAAATAGATCCTAAATACGAAGAATTTTGATAGAATTTATTTCTCAATTTTTTTTATCAAAGCACATATTCCCACCAGAGGACTAGTGGCCCTCCTAGATCAACATTCACATCAGATTAAGTTACAAAAAACCCGACTTTTTGTTCCAGGTGAAATCATTTATAATGGCGTCTCCTGATGGGTATTGCTAACATATGGAGTGGGATGACTGTGACAGGATGGAGATTCACAGAGATTTGTTTTATTGGACACCAGAAACAACTGTCATAACTAGCATTAATCTATATAGTAATGCTTTATTGACAGCATATAAGGCTGGCCTTTGGTGTGTTTTTTCCCGTGCCAATCCATCGCTCACAAGCCATGTGTTGAACCTGTTTGGAAAACCCCAAACTTCTGACGAGTACAGCAAAACAGGTTTGACTTTGGAATCAAACATCTTTAAAAAAATGTAAAGTGTTTTGCTATGTTGGAAAATATATCTTCCTTCTGTACGTCCAGTACGACTGCCCAGAACATGCTATTCTTAGCCAGAGAGTCTTGCCTCGACCAAATGTATACTTCAAACATAATGTCACAAATGTTACATGTACAATTAATGTATATCTTCATCTGCTGCCCTCTGTGGAACTGCATTGACCGGCAAGTCGCCTAACAACCACATTGTCCTTAAGATTTCAACAAGTGCACATTTAGCTTTGGCTGCCAGATGTGGCTAAAGCATGCATCGAGATATTTGTAACTATTGACCGTTTCTATTTTGCATTAATCGGAAGTCGAATGTAATAGGCATGACGAATTACTGGTAAATGGGTGTATTTGAAAGCTGCACATTCAGCATACTTTTATTCTAAGGTGTATAATTCGCACGTTTCATGAAAGAAATAATTACGGTGTGCGAATGTAATGAGTGATATTCTCAGTGTTTCTGCCTAAAGTTCAATGAAGCCTAATATCTTCTCTGATTATCGGAACATGGACACAGCACCCTTCTTAAGGGAGGTTCCACAGAGGGCAGGAGATGAAAATAGATCTGGTCGAGGCAAGGCCCTCTGGCTAAGGGTAGCAAGTTCTGGGCAGTCATACGGTCTTTACTTAGCAGAGGAGGAACATTTATTTGCCAACATAGCAAAACACTTCACATTTTCTGGTTTGTGTTTGTGTGGCTATTTTCTGTTGGAGTACATCCTCGTCAGATAAGTGAAATACTCTTTAGTACGGCGTTAAACCCTATCAACCAACCGGCTGAGGCAAGCAATTTATTTTCTTTTCATTTATATAAAGTACATGAAACCACCATGTCAACATCTGAGGTTAACTGATAGCACTTACTCAATTTGCTGTATAAGAAGTAAAATTCATTTACCAAAATTTACTTACCTCTGTTCAGTGGTTGTGCAATTGTATGCAAGATAAACATCGAGGGAACAGAATTGATAGGAGCATAGTAAATCCCATGAAAGACCAACTATTTTCTATTTTTCTGCCATTTTCCCTGACCGGTAACCAGAGTTCCATTCTCGGCACTCTCAGGTTAACAACTGTTACATAGTGTTTTAGTCGCCCATCTTTAAGCTTATAAGCAGTTAGAGGTTTCACTGTCAGTATCTCTACTAATTCAGAACACACAGTCCACTAGATAGAGACAAGTTGTTCTGTACAGTAGAAAGCAACTTTTCCGATGTGGTCATAATAGCCGTTCAACACAACAGCCGTATAGAGAATTAAAGAGCCGAGTGTCGATCAACCACTCATAACACCGACAGATGAGATATGGCCCTGAGCTATGGATCACATCAGAAGTCTATTAACTAGAAGTATGCAACTCCCATTTAGGTAGTGTCCAAGGCATTCAAGACCAGCAAATAATAGCGACGTCAGATATTAGGTCCTTGTCTTTTATATCAGTGTGGAATGGTGGATAATTCACATTGTGACATCAGCTATAGAGCTGATTGGTCAAAAAGGCTATTGATCAATTTAATTCTGTTCCGTTCTGTTCTTAATCAAGACGTATAAATTTGCATAATCAGGGAAATATATCAACATAATCCGTGAAGGAAGTGACATTTTTTACCCATTCCACGTATTTTTCCATGTATTTTACCTAGATTCTAATTATATTTATTTTTCAAAAGTATAATATTTATCAATACAGTACATTGACAAATAAATGGCCAATTGTGGTAAGGTCATAATAGATGAGTTTTACGGTACGGCCTTATAGGGTAACCGGCTGTCACAAATATAAATATCCCATCGTTCATCATTCGAAAATCTGTGCTCTACCGAGTTTAATTGTGTGCTACATGTACGTTACATCATACGCTATAATAGTGTGTTTGGCCTACAATGCCGGGGAACCTACATAAATCACAGGGGCTTGGTACCATAGCGATATATGTATAGAAAATGAGAGAAGGACTGTGACTTCAATCGATCTCAGTTTTACCGTTCAGCGAAATTTAATCGGTTCAGTCCACTTGTCACATAAAATAAATAAATCCTAACTGTCGGTCTGAGAGAAATAGTTAATCTTCAAATCTCAACCAAGATTTGAGATGGTAGTAATTTGTAATTATCAAATTTTGCTTGCAAACACAAAACATTTCGTCTCAGATTAGATCTTTGTCGTTGTATCCGGTTTGCTGCGTTGTAAACGACGAGACAGGGCTTTTGATTGGATAATATCGATGATCTATTTCGGCAGAGATTTCCCTTGCCAAGCCACATACGTCACATATCGGATCATCCCTGTCTCGGTATCATCAAAACTTACAAAACCCGACTTCTTAGTTCATGGTGAAATAATTTATAATGGCATTGGTCTCCAGATGCGTATTGCTAACAGGCATGCTTTTTATTATCAGAGTTACACTTAACACATTTCATGAAAGCAATTTATTTTCACTTCATTTATATAAAATATATGACACCATCATAACTACAACTGAGGTTAACTGGTAGCACTTACTTAATTTGCTATTTAAGAAGAAAAATACATTTACCAAAATTTATTTACCTTTGTTTAATAATTGTGCAATTGTACGCAAGCTCAACATTCACGGAACAGAAGTGAAAGGAGGATAGTAAATCCCATGAACGAACAACTATTTTTCTGCCATTTTCCCTGACCGGTAAAGAGGAGTCCTTTCTTCGGCATCCTCGTGTTAACAACTGTTACATAGTGTTTTAGTCGCCCATCTATAAGCTTATAAGCAGTTAGAGGTTTCACGGTCAGTAGCTCTGCTAATTCAGAACACACAGTCCACTAGATAAAGAAAAGTTGTTCTGCACAGTAGAAAGCAAATTTTCCGCTGTGGTAATAATAGCCGTTCAACACACAGCCGTATAGAGAATTATAGAGCCTAGTATAAATCATTAATAGCTCAACCACTCATAACACCGACAAATATGGCCCCAAGCTATGTATCACGTGTATTCAGAGCGATGACGCTATTAAAGACCGGTTTACTCAGTATTCTATGTAGCGTGTATTTACTAATGGCGTATGCCTGACCCGGTGGGTCGTAGGTTCGATTCTTGCACGGGCCTCGGCATCAATATTTTCTGAAATACCATTTGTTATAACCACAATAACGAAAACAATGGTCTGTCTATTAAAAACACAAACAAATATTTGTATGATGTTATCCTTTGATATCTAGGTCACAAACCGTTTAACAGATGGACCAGTTCGAACAGTTGAAACAAACCTGTACAAACATTCTACACCGAGAACATTTTCATATTTTATAGCGGTCTGGTGACATTCTTGTAGAATGCACCAGACAACAGCAATCCGTAAATCTACTAAACCTTAAAACAATATTAG
>JAUELC010036245.1:0-12779 GCA_031471745.1 Cryptochiton stelleri
AGAAACCTACCAGACGCTGCAGACATCGAAATAAATATAAGACTATAGTATAAATATGTGATTCCTTGAACTCTGCGTAAACCATATACTGAAGACCTGCAGTCTTCCCCTATGCTCACTTAGAGTCATGCTCAACTAGAGTATTGTTACAGATACTACTGGCTCCGATGTAGCTTCCACGGAACTACAACTGCAAACATTATGATCGGTTCCTTGTCCCCAGGAATCTGTAGATTGTTCTGGACGGCTCTGTGTTCAGAAGACGGGACGAGTCAAGGAATACAAAACAATCTTATAACGTAAAAATAAAATAAATGTAAATCAAATTTAATTATAAAACTTTATCAATCATAACTTTTGTACATAGTGTAAATAGTCTAAATTATTTATGTTTTATTTATAAATTATTATTTGTAGTATTTGAACTTTATTTATAAAATTATTATTGTTAGTAATTTATTTATATAGATGTTTTGATTATGCAAATGAACGCGTGAGCAAAAAACTCAATGTAAACCAAGTAGAAAATAAAAAAATGTGATCGAAGGGCTGCGAAATCCATAGACGGGAAGCGGCCCTAACCACAATTTCAATCATGATGGCATCATTTCCATTTACGACATGGCACAAGCAATTACCCAGATCCATTTCATCCCATCTCAGAGAGGCGGTCGTCTGTTAGTGAAGAGCGGGTACAAATCGGAAGGAGGGTAACAGGACAGCTTGTAAATGTACTCCTGGAGATTAATCTTAATCCGTAATGACTGCTATTCGCAACTGGCTTAACCCTAACAAATAGGTAGTCGAGTTGCGAAGTAGGCGAGTTGCGAACACACCAATACAGACAATAGCTGAAGGGATAATCGTTATATCCCTTTTTATGGAAATACTCATCCGTGGAATTGTGTGTAACGTTGGCTGAACAATCTGTGTGCAGAAGAACATGATTTAGTACTAAAGCATTGAAGGAACTCCGAAAAGGTCTTGGTCCTCTGGCTAAAGGGAGCATGTTCCGAGCATAATTATGCTGTCTTCATTTAGCATTGCAGGAACATTATTTTCCAACAGAGCAAAACACTTCACATTTTATGGTTTGTGTTAGTGTGGCTATTTACTGTTGGAGTACACGCCGTCATATAGTTGAAATACCCTAGAGTACGGTGTTAAACACCAATCAATCAATCAATATAAATATAAACCTAGGCTGCCCAGAAGATTATATTGGTAAAGCTGATAAGAGAACATTCTTAAACTAATTCTAAAATATTACATGAAATGCTCTTCCATAAAATTGGTAAAGATGCTGATCAGCTGTGACTAGTGTATCTCATCCAGAGTGCTTTAAGTAACGTAATATTGGGGTAGGGGGGGGAGGGGGTATTTAGGTTTTATTTATTTCATTTCAATTTACTTTCTATTGTCTTCTTTTTTTTCTGGCGGGCGGTTTAAGCTTCGCGTTGCCCGGGTGCTATCAGAGCTAAGGGGCAAAAAGAAGCTGTTGTGGCATCCTGTTATGTCCTGTGATTGTCTTGTCAGGGTAGTTTCCTTCACCTATTGGGCTGGCACGCCGTCATATGAGGGAAATAACCTTAAGTACGGCGTAAAACCCCAATCAAACAAACAGACAGACAATATAATTTTTTGTTTTGACTGGCAAACAACGACAACAAATTATAAATTTGTCACCAGCACTGATTTTCTCAGCTATATAATAATAAGATCAATCTTATTTTGTGTCGAAACCCAATATCATTACGCACTGCACGGCTATTGTTTGACTATATTACCTATATCAAATTAAGTAGAACATAATTATATTTATAAGATTCAAGAACACAAACGTAATTTTGACAAATTAAAAAATTTGACCAAAAATTTTATCACTAAAGTGTGTAGACCTAAATGTTATGCATTAAAGTTTTCCATCTAATTTTCTTTAGAATTCAGATGTCAGTAGTTTCTGTCTTGAGAGTTGAGAAAAATGTAAATTACTTAATTGCCTTAGTAAAACTTTTTCAGTGACATTTAGAGTTGTAAAACTGTCTATCTGAGACTTATTGACAGTTATTGCCACTGTCAAACCTGAACTCCATTAGCTTAAAGAACAGATGTATTTAGGCAAGTTGAGCAGCAAGAGGAAATAAGCTTATAGCCCGAACATTGGGCTATTTGTTTGCTTTTTTAAATAATTCGGACATTGGACTGGCAAACACATAGCCCGAATACCGCCTGTATCACAATTTGAAAAGTTTGTTTATTCAGGCTAGGCCTTGTATAATTTAACTGCAAAAATATTTACTGCCCTAAGTTTGACTGTCTCCGTAGATTAGATCGACAAATAAATGAAAAAGGAACATTTTCGCAACATGGTAATAAGACTTTTGTTTGGTATGGGCAGCAAGTGAAGTCAAAATCTCCACAAAGTGATGATCAATGAATTATTCTTTGATTTCAACCAAATTCAACCGATTTTGTTCATTTTTGGGTTGAGATGGCAGATTATACATATTGGAACCGAGGTGGGTTCATGTTATCAAGTATTTTCTTCATTCAATATTTTATTTAGAAATTATTTGGTTGTGCGAACTGAAAAGAACCATACAAATTTTTTTTTATTATAGCCCATTTCTCAGCCGTGACAGAAAAATGTCAAAAATGAAAAAAATCGTCACGGCTCATGATTTTTTCAGCTAGAGGAAATATTGATTGAAAGCAATATGGCCGGCTGATTTCAGAAAAAAAAATGTTTTTGTATTTTTCATAGGATGGGAGCGCTCAGGAAGTGTGTATTGTAAAGAAAGGCAGTGTAGTTTTAAGGAGGGAATTAAAGGCAGCGGTGCCACAGCCGAGGGTCACTATACAGACCAATTGCTGCAGAAAGGATGGGGCATTTTAAACATTGTGTCTGGAAAAAATACACAAGCTACCAACGACGACATCATGTATTCTGCTGGTTATATTGAGAGTTCTCTTACAGCCCAGTAAGTGTCACCAAAGTTAAAAGAGTTAACTTTTGTTGCCGTGTTTTTGTCCTTGAGGTTTTGGAATACTCTTTCAATTGTTTTAAAAATTTATGCAAAACCAAGGATGAACCTTATTTTTAAAAAAATAATAAAGTATATTTATATTATATATATAGACAAATAAAATCGTCTCTTTGGACCCCAACAGACTGAATGACTTGTGACATCAGGAACCTGTCAGACATAACTGTCACTGGTGGCTCGACCTGCAGCCACCGTTGTCTGAATGGGATATATGAGCCAAGATAATAATAGCTTTGGAGATCATAGAATGTCGCCCAGTTTCCGGTGATGAGTTTCGCTATAAGAAATACATTTATCACACAGAGGCTAGCATGGACCAATCCCTATATTTGTCCTCATTACAAATATTTCATTCCTAGCTTACTGAAATGAGGCCTGTATCCCTAACTCTCATCAATCTAACTTTTCAGTCGTATCTACCTGCATTACCAGAACCTGCGCAATTCTTTATTAGCACGAACATCTAAGAGTTCAATTGCCAAACTGAAGATATTCCTTAACAAACAGGATGAATGGATGAGGACGATGATTAAAGAGAAGTCTTCATCTGATCCATTCTGGCGCCATGTCTCCTACGTTATAGCACAATATGATGGTCTCATTGATGGATACAAAACTGTTGCACCCAAAAATGAGGTAATTTGGCTTTGTTTAAATATTGGTATATTCAGGGGGTTTTTTTAATTTGTAATTCTTTTAATAACACATTAAATTTGCAATGTGTTCACATATGACTCCTTTCAGTTGAATTGATAAACTGCACATATGGTTATCTAATTACATGAAATATAGAGCTCTGTACCCGTGATACCATACAATTGTACAGTTACATTGGTTAAGAGCATCTAAACACGACTTCTAATCTAGCATGTCTCAAGATATTGACTGCTTTGAAAAGTCATTTTTAAAGAAGATACTTTTTTACATAGTATGACCTTCATTTAAGCTGCCATTTAAGTAAACAATATGAGTTTTGACTTATCATACTTGTTATGATATTTGATAGGTCAAGGTTGTTTCTTTCTTATCCTTTCATGTGTTTGGGTTCTTTGGATTCAAACATCTTTTAATGTGTAATTACTGTAATAACCCATCCTAAAAGTACACTGTATATCATTGGCCTCAGAAGCATTTGGAAACTGTGGCCAGGTGGGTGGGTGTCCACCCAAAACATATATTGTAACATATAGCTGAATATTAGACAGGATAAAAGCATGAAATACGTTCAATTGAAAAAGGAGGTGGGCTGTTGCCCCACTAAGCCCCCTCTGCTTCGCTGTCTTTTTGTGTAACCATCTTGGTTATTTAACAAAATTCAACTTTGTTTGAGTTTTAGACATTTAAGAGTCTTTTTTTTCAGAGCCTGAATGTATTTGCATTCCAAGTTCTCAATGGTAATGGTGATTTGTTGGATCTTTTGAATGTTGTTGATCCCCATCAAAGACCGGATATCTCCAAGATGACAAAAGCTCAGCTCAAGAAGTATATACTGAAACACAGCCGCTGCTCAGCTTTGGTCAAGGTAAACTTAACTATCAAACAGTACTAGGACTATATACACAGGTGTCCACAAGCGTTCCAAAGGGTGGGTCGTATTCGACTTCAGGAGGGGCAACTGGTGAGCTCACTTGAAGGCTGAACTGGTTGGGGTCTATACACGCTGGTACACTTCAGGGACCGTTTGGTTTATTCCAACTCCATTCCTGAATTAGTCTTACTGATATATTTATGAAAGAAAAATTGTTGAAAAGGCTGTATGAGCAAGATGAGATGACTTTTGACATGAACCAGACCTGTTGAGGCGTTTTGAACTGTAAACTTTTTGTCTTTTTGCGTTGTGTGTCCTGTGGTTGTCTTGGTTGCTGTCTTTCTGTTTTGGTGCCAATGGACCTGTGTGGGGGATGTCCTGTATTCATTATACAGGCAAGCCGTCATATAAGTGAAATGGAGACTGCGCTGTGGCTCAGTGGTTAGCGTGTTGAACGGCTGCGGCTATCACGGGTGGTGAAAAAGGT
Source organism: Cryptochiton stelleri (assembly GCA_031471745.1). Classification (NCBI taxonomy): domain Eukaryota; kingdom Metazoa; phylum Mollusca; class Polyplacophora; order Chitonida; family Mopaliidae; genus Cryptochiton; species Cryptochiton stelleri. The sequence continues at coordinate 5,063 of JAUELC010036245.1, forward strand.
TTTTAATGTGGATAATTTGTCGTCATATAAGTGAAATACCCTTGTCCGCATTTAACACCAATCAATTAAACAAAAAAAGAAGAAATACATGTAACCTTGTATACAGCTTATAAAACCAAGCAACAAACAGACAACCTAGAATACAAATTACCTTTATTTCATTCCCTGTTTATCAATTCAATAAACCATCTTTGTATTGTATAGGTATTACCTGGTTATGAGAATATCTTCATGTCGCACTCATCCTGGTTCCTATACTCTGCCACAATGCGGATTTATAAACACTATGACCTGAATGTTCAAGACAGTGACACTGCTGCTAAAAAAGTATCCTTCTCCAGCTACCCAGGTAGGATATCACCTCTGCAATATTCTAATTCGGGTTCAAGTCTATCAATGTTTCTTTGGGACACAAAACCTTAATGTATCGCACAAATATGAGTCCCCAGTCAGTATAGTATTTCATGTAACACACAGCAAAAAACACATAACGAAAACTAACTACAGAAATGTATGTGTCCTTGTGTGTGTATGAACTTTGGGTTGTTATAATGTATCAAGAAGACGACTCTATTTAGATGCACAGCAAATACCTTGTCACATAATTTAAAAAAAAAACGTAACGCATTTTGGGTAGTTCAGTTCTTGGGTACTTCAGCTTACATTTATTGCCATTTTCATTGGGTAAACGAAAATAGAAAAGTATAAATTGTATACAGGCATGTAACATTGAAGATTGTTACCAAAGCTTAAATATATATATTGTCACAATATTTATGTAGCACAAAAATGAAACCTACTTTATCTAGGCCTGGGGTCTGCTGATAAAGAATTTTGTTGGTATCCTTAAGATTCTTTTCTATTAATTGTATTTGTACAGATTAAATATAGTTATTAAGTTAACAATATTGCCCTGTATAGGAGGTATCTATGAATTTAATGATGAATAGCTTAAATTAACTTATTATTTTTGTTTGTCGAGTATTGTTTTTTTTAAAGCTGAGTGTTATATTATTTTGACATGAGTTCTTTCTTTACCACGCAGGTTATCTGGAATCCCTGGATGATTTCTACATCCTGGGCAGTCAAATGGTGATGTTACAGACAACAAACAGTGTTTTTAACATGACTTTATATGATTATGTAAAGCCAGAATCGCTGTTGGCCTGGCATCGTGTGAGGGTGGCTAATATGATGGCATCATCAGGAGCCGAGTGGGCCAAAGCTCTGGCTCGGTATAACTCAGGTATGCCCGTTTACTTCTATGTATTATTGGATGAATTAAAGAATATCTCCACAAGAATTAAAGTTTCAAGAGCTGAACTTATTTAGTTGTATTCTGGGCTTCAAATGCTTTTTGGGAAACTGACAAAACTATATGGAAGTGTCTTAGAGTTCTTCAGCGTCAAACAAACTTAGATATTAAATGTTTGGTTAATTTTGAATTATTCTGTTTCTCAATTATTGTCATATTATTATTTCTTTTAAATCAGAATATGTTTTATTACTGATTATTGACACTTTATTGTTTTTATCGTTTTAAAGGAAATTATGCAATTGGTAATTATTGTTTGCGGAGATATATTGCCTTGTAGTTATTTTTATGAAAAAGACTGACATAATATTTTGACATATTTGTTTTTGCAGGCACATACAATAACCAGTATATGGTGATTGACTTGAAACAGATCCAGCTAAACAAGACATTAAAAGATAACACACTGTGGGTTGTTGAACAGATACCATCCCTGGTGGCCTCTGCTGATAAAACAGATATCTTAAGAACAGGTGAGTTGCTGATAAATCAGATATTTTAAGAACAGGCGAGTTGCTGATAAAACAGATATCTTAAGAACAATTGAGCTGCTTATAAAACAGATATCTTAAGAACAAGTGAGTTGCTGATGAAACAGATATCTTAACAACAGGTGAGTTGCTCATAAAACAGATATCAGCCTTAAGAACAGGTGAGTTGCTCATAAAACAGATATCTCAAAAACAGGTGAGTTGCTGATGAAACATATATTAACAACAGGTTAGTTGCTGATAAAACAGATATCTAAACAACAGGTGAGTTGCTGATAAACATATCTTAAAAACAGGTGAGTTGCTAATAAAACAGATATCTTAAGAACAGGTGAGTTGCTGATAAAACAGATATCTTAAAAACAGGTGTTGCTGATAGAACAGATACCTTAAGAACAGGTGAGTTGCTGATAAAACAGATATCTTAAGAACAGGTGAGTTACTGATAAAACAGATATTTTAAGAACAGGTGAGTTGCTGATGAAACAGATATCTTAAGAACAGGTTGGTTGCTGATGAAACAGATATCTGGAATTATTTAATGCCATTTCTCTGTTGTTGAGAATGATATGGAGTGTCAGTGATACTAAAAACATTGTTTTTGTTTGATAAAACTCACTTCGAACAGATCAGCCCACCACACTGATTTTACTCCCTACTTTACCTTTTGTCTAGGGAAAGACAGTAAGGGTTTTGTAGATCACTTAGTGGTTTTCTGGGAGTTTCTGCTCTGTTGTCAGCAATGCTTTAGACAACATATAAATGAAACATTACTGAGCATGAATTTGAACACCAAATAAATGTATTAATAAATTTAAACTTTTATCAAGAGCTGATAACTAATCTGGGTTACATCTGACAAAGTTATCTCCCCTATACTATGTATTTTCAGGTTACTGGCCGTCTTACAATATACCATTTTTTGAGGAGGTCTATAATCTGAGTGGATACCCAGCAGTGGTGGCAGAGAAAGGGGAGGATAATTCTTACCAGCTAGCACCCAGAGCTAAAATCTTCAGACGAGATGCCGACAAAGTGGTCGATCTGGAAACTATGAAAAAAATAATGAGATATAATGGTGAGTGCATGGTTGGAGTATTTTATGTATTTGATGAAGTGTCTGATGGTGTTATTGTAAGATTTGGATTCTTTTAGTGCCTACATACCTGGGGTAACTTTCCCTTTACAGTAACAGTGTCTCTCAAATGGCGTTCTAAAATTTTATATTTGTTATTTCCTTTTCATACGACTGTCGAAAGACAGGCTGTATTATGTATTCACGCTGGCGGTTGGGCGGGCGGGCACACATAGTTTCCGCTCAACATCTTGCTTATATGATGTCCAATTTTTGTCAAATGTACTCAGTAGGTACAACCTATGAAGACGGAGGTCAAGTTCGAAAGTGAGCAAAATCTGTGTATAATTAATTACTATACTGCAATCTGATTGTTCGATTTGTTTCCGCTCAATATCTTGCTTAAATGCTGTCCCATTTTTGTCAAACTTAGTAGGTACAACCTTTGATGACGGAGGTCAAGTTCGAAAGAGAGCGAAATCCGTGCAAAATTCAATACCATAATGCAATCTGATTGTTTGGTTTGTTTCCACTCAATATCTCGCTTAAATATTGTCGGAGTTTTGTCAAACTTACTCAGTAGCTACAACCTATGAAGACTAAGGTCAAATTCGAAATGAGCTAAATCAGTACAAAATTTTACCCACATCAGATATGATAGCAAAAAGTAATTTTCACAGTAACATAATTTTATAACAGTGAAATGACTTTAAACAATATATGAATACATGCTGCCTATGATTTTACTTAAATGTGATATTGTTCTTTGTTGATATAGATTATAAGCATGATATATACTCTGAGAAAGAAGCCTGTGATTCAATCTGTTGCCGTGGAGATCTGTTGAAAGAACCAGAGCCCATTGGATGTTATGATACAAAGGTAACGCAAAAAGACTATTTAATAGTTGTCAAAATGCTCATGGAACTTGGTGGGAGCTTCCTGTGTCCTGGTTCTGTCTGAGCTCAGGAGCAACATGATGCTGATCTGTTGTGGTATCCAGCGCTGTATATATAGCGATATCTTTTGTATCCTCTGGCTATTTTGTATCTTGTCATTTTTTGTTGACGTGATGTTGAATGTGGTTTGTTTCACCCATTGGGCTGATACACCATCATATGCATGAAATAACATCCAGTAGGCCTACAGCGTTAAACCCCAATCAATCAAACAAACATGTCAAAATATATATATACTGTTTAATCGCTGAAACCAGGAAAGCTTTGACTCATTCTGTTTAATCAAATGAGAGGCTTACATTTAGGATACCGACTGGAGATATATGACCGAAAGTCTGAATAGTAAAATAAACTGTTATCTCTTAGTTTGTCTAGAATGTACAAATGTGTAAGCTTTTAGAAAATTCAGTGTTTTCAGTTTTATGTATTTTGCTGATATTACCGGGTATCATACACACAATAATTTGCCTTTTCTTATGTTGACGTTGTGTATTCTTTTTTCCCTATAGGTAACAGATTTCTGGAATGCGTTGAGTTTCTCGGCAGATATAATTAATGGCCCTACCTTAGGAACAGGCTTACCTCCCTTCACCTGGTCTGAGTTTGAAAGTGATCCACATCTTGGCCTCCCTCCAGTCTATAACTTTTCATTTATCAACACCAAACCTGATTACAAATGATTGTGAAAACAAAATTTACAATTTTTTGTTGACAGTTAGAAATGTTCAGCATTCTCCACAACACCAATTCAGCTTGATTATGTTCTGAATATGTCCCTAATTAATAGATCAATATGTTTATTTTGTTGACATGAAATATGAATAGAACTGCAATGATTGTTATATTGAAGAACAAAAATACAGCAAAATATATTAACTTTTATCTATGCAAATCCTTAAATGCAGCTGACTATAGTCCTAATATTAATAGTTAAATACAGCTATTCAGCTAAATATGTTTACTTTTATGATTTTATGATGTTTATAGTTCACAAATTCACTGTTAACAACCGTCACCTGGTGTCAAAAGCAAACTCCATTAGACTGAATATGATCTTTTTATTAGACATAAATTTAAATACGGTCTGAAAAACAGTTTTGTATTTGTATCTAAGGGTAGCATGTTCCTAGAATAATAATCCTGTCTTTACTTAGCACTGGACGAACATTAATTTTCCAACAGAGCAAAACACTTAATATTTTATGGTTTGTGTAAGCGTAACTATTTACTGTTGGAGTTCCCCGCTGTCATATAAGTAAAATACCTCTGAGTACACCCTTAAACACTGATCAATCAATCAATCACTGTATTTGTATCAACAAGAAAAACGTATATACAGCTGATGATAGTCTTGATGGGAAATGAACAACCAAAGATAAATACGTACATGTATATGTATGTTCTGAATATTTGCATTTCTCACAATTTACAGTTAAACATGTTTTCTATTTGAACACATAACCTAAAAACAAAAGAAACATTGTTGACATGACATACACTGTATAGTTAAATATTTTTTCCACTATAAAATGATTTAAACATAAATAATACAAAAGATTTCAGTTACTGTTACAAGAAATGGTCAATTCATGAAATGCTATATTTATATATATATTAAAGGCAATGAAACATCCTGACAACTCAACTAGAATGTAAATCATATAAGCATTTAGGTACTTACTCTGAACTGAGTAATTCCTGTGATATTTTAAAAATACTTTTTGCATATTTGTTGTATAGAACCTGGTGAATTTGTATAAATACATACTGATCTTAATGTGCGTTGATTAGATTTTGTTGTTAGGCAACGTGCTTTTTTATTTTTTGTCATTATGCAATGTATATAGTACTGTATATTATTGTTCACAAATTAAACACTTTGTTTAAATATTAAATTTGTTTGTTTTTTTTTATATATATTTTTGTGTTATGTAATGATATAATTAATGTATGTGATATACTGAATTAATGTAATACAAAATTCCCTATTTGGTTTACCTGTATGTTCTTAATAGCTTTGACATTAAAAGTACAATTGCAGAAGAAAAAAATCGTAGCATATATATTTAAAATTTTTGATAACTTTTCAATTCTTCTTAAAGATAAATAAATTATGTGAATGTGTCATATTTGGTTTTTGAGGCAAAACATGTATTTCATGGAGATAAATATCTATATGACACCAGATGCATACCACACCAATAAAACTCAACAAAGAGAGGTAATAGTGGAGAAAATAGGTAAATAAAATAGAACTATTTTTCATTACGTTAGGTCGAATGGACAAATTATAACTGGAGAATCAATTGACGTGAAGAGTTGAAATGATGTCATAGGTCGATTGATCAGGCCAAAGGTCAGCGGCCTCGTTTCGGAGTTCACTAACTCATTCAAAATGCCTAGTCATTACATACAAGGTCGATAACCACAGTGAATGAATCTGACAGTTTTATACAAATGGTAAGGCAGTGAGCCATCTCTCCAGACTTATTGCATAGGATATCTTCTTTTGACAAATGTGCATTTTATTCAATGATACCATGTGTAAATTGCTACCACAAGATTTTTGATTAGCATCAACTTTGAAATGCAACAACGATTTTCTAATGATGTGATATATTACTGCTGTGTGTGTATTTTTAGTACGACTGATGAAAGAATATAGAGATTTTTCCACAAGATAAGTATAATAACCAGTCATATATTTAGAAAGCGAAGGACTTCAAGATTCAAAATATGATGCTATATTGTATCTCAAATTATTTCATAATTGCAAAAATGAGGAAAACATGAAATAATTTTACGAAAATCAGTTTACGAAAAATAAACGATTTTCATTTTAACAATGAAGAAAAATGAAAGCGGAGAAAACAGCAAAAAACGTTGTTTTTCTCAGATTATTTCTGATAAATTTAATATATAACTTTTTTTTATAATTGATCAAACGGGCGAAATAAAGCTTTATATATTTCTTGCATTTTGTCAAACCTGTCTTTAAATGACAGTTTTTACTCCAAAAGCTGAGCGACGTCGTAACCGTTGATTACCTTCACACTTGTGTTCATGCTGTCAGTGGGTGATCTACAGGGGGTTGAGTTATTGTTATAAATGTTAGTTCTAACCCCCTGGCTGAATTGACACGTGTGTCACTTTTACTAAAGTCATCTGTGCAAGTATAATCATATTAAAATACACTTAACAATATTTACAAAATCACTGCAAAAGAAAGAACTTGACAAATTTATAATAATTTGTTTGTTTCTAAAATAAACTTACCTTCCATTGACTAATGCACCTATTTCGCAATTTATTGCTATACTGAAGAAATCAAAAACCGATAACCCTCCTCTGGGCCCTCACCGACTCACGAGATCGGCGCGTTTGCGCCCGCGCTAATCCTATTATAACTTCAGCAGAAATCAAAGATAACTCTGAAGCGGGAAGGACGGCGGGCCATTACCGTCAGTGGAAGGTAAGTTTAGTTTAGAAACATAAAAAATTATTATAAATTTGTCAAGTGTCTTAGACAATAAACTTACCTTCCACTGACTAATGCGCTAGAATACCACACCAGGAGGAGGGCAGAGCTACCTAATAACCCAAGGTGAGAAGAACCCAGAGAGAAAACAACACTCCTAACATTCAACCCAAGTCTTTTAGAGACTGACAGATGAATGACCATCAGTAGTAACGAAAGTAAACAATGTATCAGACAATTATTATTTAAGGTCAACCTACCTCCACTCTTCTTGCCTTAAGGAGATAATCCTGGAGCACCTGCAAACGTGTAGCCGTAACATCGCAGGGTTCAAGTAAAACACAGAGGTAGCACCATTGGGACATCTACGATAAGCTCCAACAGTTCTGGAAACCAGGG
>JAUELC010036356.1:0-12779 GCA_031471745.1 Cryptochiton stelleri
TAATTAACACTACCAACTGAGGCATTATGGGAAACACTTTTGCAAACTTCGGACGAAATTATACGTGATATACGGTAGTCTAATTAACTCTAGAAAAACCTAAATCTCTGAACCTTTGTCTCTCTTATCACTGGGCCATCAAACCTGTCACCTAGAGACAATATCTGAGCATTTCTGATGGCATATAATAGTGAGAAGAAAACCACTCTCGACATCACTGTCAACAATCAATGACAAGACACAAGATATCACAAGAAGCAAAACATGGTGCAATGAGACAAAGTGTTCAAATTAACATTGCTATATTCTACAACAGATCGGCTCAATGTTGTACCCAGCTCTGAGGGCACCAGGGTACAGGAATCTCCCTCCAACCACCCAAGAACACTTTTCTAAAACTAAATCACGAAAGCCAAATGTGTAACGAACAGTGACCTACCTCCTGATGTTTGTAGTAATAAAGGTTATAATTCTTGAGGACAAACCATCTCTTGTGCCATTTACTGGCTAACAAACTACTGTGTGTTTTTTTCTTCTTATAGAGCCAGCCTTCACAGTCACCTTTACCCAGGTCTCTACAGGACACTCTCCGGTCTGGGAGGTAGAAAAGACAAAAAGTCGATGAAATGGCTATAATCATTCAAAAGAGTATGATTTGGGTCTAATGCGATAAGCTGAGAAATGGATCATAGCATATTAATACCATTTTGTCAATACATGAATTTCATGGAAAAATAAACCTGATATCCATTTATAATATTGCCTACCTAATAATTATTTGGTTAATGTGGCTCTTATTGATTGATTGGTGTTTAACGCCGTGCTCAAGGATATTTCACTTATATGACAGTCGTGTACTCCAACAGTAAATAGCCACAAAAACACAATCATAAAATGTAACGTTTTTTGCTCTGTTGGAAAAATAATGTTCAGTCCAGTGCTAAGTAAAGACAGCATGGCTGCTCGGAACATGCTGCCCTTAGCCAGAGGTCTCTAAGTAAAGTCAGCATGGCTGCTGGGAACATGCTGCCCTTAGCCAGAGGTCTCTAAGTAAAGTCAGCATGACTGCTGGGAACATGCCGCTCTTAGCCAGAGGTCTCTAAGTAAAGACAGCAAGGCTGCTCGGAACATGCTGCCCTTAGCTAGAGGTCTCTAAGTAAAGACAGCATGGCTGCTAAGAACATGCTGCCCTTATCCAGAGGTCTCTAAGTAAAGTCAGCATGGCTGCTCGAAACATGCTGCCCTTAGCCAGAGGTCTAAGTGAAGACAGCATGGCTGCTGGAAACATGCTGCCCTTAGCCAGAGGTCTCTAAGTAAAGACAGCATGGCTGCTCGGAACATGCTGCCCTTAGCCAGAAGCCAATGTGGCTGTAACAAGATAATGACAAATTTCCACAAAAACCAGGATATCCTTTTTGGAAACAGCTGGACATGGTGTATCTACTTAGACTCACTTTATTGTTAGGGTTTCTTCCAATTTAATGTCAAATACAAATACAAGGAATGTCCGCCATATTCAAACATCGTTGCGAGGAATTCATACTGTGATAAAATTGGACTCACCCATTCGTTTCCCAGGTTTATTATGCCTCCTCATGACTGACACTGGGGACTGAAAACAACATGAAAAGCATGCTTGATAAACAGATTATTTTAGTCTCCTTGTCATCAATCAAAAATTGATGGGAAAAAAGTTGTTATTAAAACTGCTCGAATGCATCCTGTTTGCCACTGGAACATTAAGTACAAGATTATTGACAAAATACATGTACAACAAGAGCTCAAATGAGTCGCAATATACGCAGGGATAAACAAATCATGTTGTGATCCACCAGGTGGCACCACACATAGACTGACATACACAAGACTCAATCACATACAATATCTTGCTACATGGAATATTTGTACCAAGTTTAATTAGAATCTGAAGAGCAGTTTTCAAAATAATTGTTGGAAACAAAGTTTATTCTCAGTCACAAGGTGGCACCACCAGTAGGCCTTCACACACCAATGTGACATGGAATACTCCTACTACGTTTGATTAGTCCAATTAGCCATTTTGTCTGGAAACCAAAAAGTGGATGGACGGACAACCCCATACAATAATACATCCCATCAAATGACGGGTGTATGAAAACAGCAAATTAATCTTGTGTACAGTTGACTGTGGATGAAATATGTTACAGCTTCCTTCTTGTTAACTTTTTATATTTATTTATTTATTCTGTGAGCAGTAGGTATAAACCCATACCTGCTGCAGCCTAGGGGCCCCGCGTACTATACACTGGCTAAAAAAAACCCTCAAATATTTTCAATACTCCAATACTCAATTAAGCTCATTTCATTAAAAATAAACTAAAGAATGTTGATGTTCAGTGTGTCAGTTATTATATCTTTATGCAAAGCGAACACTTGTCAATAAATACAGGTTTCCTCAAAACTATACTTGTTTTTAAAACTGAAATTTTTTGTCTTCGTAATGATCAGTAAAATGGCAAGTCTGATGATAATCTTACCTTTGGCCAGGTTCATTTACATGTATGCCTCTCCCACCCAATATTTACCCAACCAGTTTAAGTAAACAGCTAAATCACCTAAATTTCAACCATAAATCACTGTCAACATTTTGCAAGTTGTAAAAGTATTATATCATGTTAAGTAACAAATTTATGTTTTCTGTAAAATCCTGATTCTCCCTAACTTCAAAATTGTCATCTGACTCCCAGATAGTATTTCCAAGGATAGTCTCCAAAGTAGTACTTTTATGGTAAAAATTTTAGGAGATTTATTTGATTTTTTGTAAGCAAATTTTCTTTAAAAAAAGCACAAGGATCCAGATTGGAGTAGAGCCACATATAAGTGTACAATTGATATGAAATATTTTTTTTATATTTATAATTAATTACTCTAAGAGACAGTAATAATTAAATTTCCAGCGAATGGAGGCAAAATGAATGTTTTATGACTTTTCTCACTTTTGGTAAATATAAATAATGATATAAATCGCATAAATAAAGTCCAGTCTTATTGTGGTACTGAATCTAAATGTCCTTGCCCAAAATAGCTAAGATTATTCTCTGTGCTTCCTCACTTGCAGAGCTCCCAGGACCCTCGACCACCTGTTTCTCAAGCTGGTTTATGCCTGCTTACTTTTGTTTAAAAAAAATCCGGTGTAAATCGTACAATTTAAGAAACATTCTTATGATGAAACTGAATATAAATTTTACTGCCAAAAATATCTGAGCTCACTTCACCGCGGTAACTCACTTTCACTTTCACTTAATCCGCCTCTGTACGAAGCAATGTATATTTAATAAATAGAGAATATTGCACAGTGAAATTTGAATATCATAAATATTGCTCTCGTGAGTGGTGAAAGGGATAACCCACGAGACGCGAAGCGTCGAATGGGTAATGGCTTTCACCATTCAGGAGAGCAATATAATGGTATTCAAATTTCACTGTGTAATATTCTTTTTATTATTTATATCAACGATAAAATTAATTCGTAATTCACAACATTTTTTCAAAATTTTCTATGGCAATTTCAATCCATACGATGATACAAGTTCAGAACAACGTTATTCGAAAAGTGCATGAAATGACGTCACTTCTGTGTTGCGCCGTAAACTTACAAACGTTTGTCTATACGTCACAGCAGAAAGGAAGGCACTTGACGCAAAACAATTCGAACAGTAATAACAAAGTGTAGAAACAAAAGTGTTGATCAGTTGGAGTGAAATATCACTTTTATGAGTTAGGGAATCCCACATATAAATAATAAATCTATCTATACAACATTTTCCTTCACAGATCCCTTGACCAAAGCTTGTGAGGTGGTCGCTGACGTCATTGAACAGGACTGGGCTAGACTCTATCGAAACTTGTCGTTCTTTCCTCTGCGTGGCCGAGTTACCGTGGAGAAAGATATTGAAGAAATAGGGAGGGAAGCGAATCGTTTGTCTCTTGCTGATCATGCATCCCAGACATTGAAAAGATGGCGACGGTTTCACACACGAGCTACACTACATGATTTGTTAGACAGTTTAAAGTTGATAAAACGACATGACGTGATCCATGAAGTAGAAATAACGTTAAACCCTCCCATTGTAGAGAACTCCGATGATGAAGATGATAACAACTTACCTGTTGGTCCCGAATTAGTTCCCTTTTACCGCCAGGTGGAGCGATATGACAAGATGAGAGCTGCAAGGAAAGGCCAGGTGGCGATAATCTGACATATTTAAAGCGAAAGAAAAAGAGAAGAGATTAATAGTAGCTGGATAAATTTGTTATAACGTCCCCCCCAAAAAGACCCCCCTCCCCCTCCCTCCCCACCTTTCGTCATATTGCACGTACACTCAGATATCGAAAATGCCACATATCTATACAGTTGCCCATTAGCTAAATAGACCATTTTGGAGAAGCAAAAACCAAGTTGTGTTGATGTGGACGTGTGAAATTTTCACAATAGCCTAATCAAATTGTAGTTATACGATTTATTAGGTTTTATAACAGCGCCATAACTCGTCCACCTCATGCATTAACGTTTTTATTGAATTACATGTTGAGCACATGGAAATCTTAGATGGGCCTACACATATAGCTTATATCTATCGTTCCAAGCCAGTCTTGGAATAAAATGCCCCGACATATGAATGACAAAAACAGTCCCCGTTACCAATCTCTTTTAGTTGATTATTTTGCCAACAGTGTTTTTATTTATTTTATTATCTCTCAATGGACATAAATCCTTTAACTTATTACTTATTTATTTTTTCAATTCTTGAAATGATATTGCCGATCAATACATTTGATAAATAAATATAATTTTATTTAATAAGACAAGACTTGTTTATGTATTGCGATTCTTATCTATTACTTGCTTTAGAGGCTTTTATAAACAATAAACAATGTAAGACAACTTGTGGTTTATTCAGATTGCGACGTTTCCATGCAGTTATATGCTTGATAGAGATACTAGTAACTGCATCGAAACATTGTTATCAAAAATGTCTTATATCCTATTTATTAACAAGAGAGGTTTCGGTACAGATACTAGCACTGTTATCAAGCATGCTGATCTATCATATGCAACAAGGAATGTATATGATATAAGATTTTAAGATATTATGTACAATATTGGGATTAAGATAACAAGAACAGTTAAAAAAAACCCCAACAAGAATCAACAGATTAAGTGTCCATATGCTGTGGCAATACGAAAGACATTGCCTTTAATTGCTGACTGGTGTTTTTATATTTGTATGACCTCCGTTTAATTTGTTATGGTTTGGTTTGTGAGTTTTTACAGTTCGTTTGTTTTAAACTTTCCACATTGTGGCAAATCGATGATTTGGTCAGGATTAACTTTTAACTTAAATGACCACCTAAAAGGCAATCCCGACCACATCAGGTTTTGCGATCCTGATTGCCTTTGCAACTCTGATTATCATTTCAAAGTGCTTAATTATCGAAGGTAGGAGCTTCTAACGTTCATGACCATTCTTGCTTGTGGATTATGTCACTAAATCTAACAAGTATTTTTGTTCAAAATGCCGAGAGTTTAACAATCCAAATAGTCGTCTCCAGAGGGTGTGATTACCGAATGTGCAGTGAGTTCCTTCTTCAGGGACCAAAAACTTTTCTATACACGATGTATCATCAGCATGTAGTTTTGTAAGCTAATATATGTTTATTGTTGTTCCTGTCTAAGGTGAGAGAAATGATTTATGTTTTATCGGTTATGATTTTTTTGTAAAGGTGTGCACGTTTTCATGCTCGTGGTTTAATGACCATGACGGCACTTTAATTAATGGATTAGTTACACTTACAATGTTATTTTGTACCTTGGTCAATTCTATGTAAAAATCTGTGTTTAGGTTGTGTGGGGCATAACTTACAAGTCGCAGCTCGCTCCTTTATTCTTCTTCAAAAGAGGGTATTACGATTTGTTAACCAATCAAACTGTCTTGTACACACGGATCCTATTGCAGGATCTAATGCTTCATATACTAAAGTTGAATGATTATCTGACGCTTTTGTGAGTCCGTAAGTCTGTTATTGTCACCACTCATACCAACGTTTGTTCACAGCACTACACCAGATACTCTAGCACAAGTCTATATCGTTCATTTTAGTCATCATGCACTCAACTCATTTTGTCATACGCATATTAAGTCTCCCTGCTGCTTTCAAAGTATTCCAGCTCTTTCTCTTTTCAGAGTGAGAGTTACAAACAAATAATTGATTTTATATTTCCCCTACAGCTTAAAATATAGTCTTGTTCACAGTTGCTGTCTGTATACGGTCTGATTTCGTTCTCTTTTGGTATATAACAAGCTTCCTGGCGTGTTATATCCGCCATGCCTTATACTTTATTTACCGTAATTTAATTCAAATGTGTATGTTGTGAAATGGGTTGGTTTTCCATACAGGAATCCATTGTATTTTATTTCAAATTTTACACTCATTATCACTACCACAACTGTTTAATCTATATATTAAAATGACATAATACATTGAGAGCTATATATTTATTTCAATATTTAACAATTATTATATAAACATATTTTTACGTGGTGAATAAAAGTTGAATACTTGGATATTCTCGGGTATATGGGTTTTGGTGAAGTCAAAAGATCACCAATAACATACAGTAATGTAAGCATGTAAATGTATCCTTTTTGAAAACTGATATATTATACGATATACTATATACGATATATTGAGTCTTTACGACATACGATAAGATAAGATATTTTATTTAGAGTCGGTTTTGATATATACAACAAAAACATTAGCTTACCGGAGGCTAATGTCACCGACTATGTGCAAGTGCAATGAAACAAGTGACGTTCATTTAAAATGTCTTCATTTAAAAAGCAAAATAAGTTGTATAACTGTTGTATAAAACCTTTAATTTGTTTTTTTCCCAGAAAAATATTTTTTCTTGTGTTCAGTTTTTTAAAAATCTCTTTTATGGCGTTATATACAAACATTTAAAATACAATGAATTAAAATATGCATCCAAGTAAATACACGTTCGCAAGAGATCAACTCACATATATATCAAAATATATACAACCTAACAAACACTCCGCATATATATAGATCGATACATCTGACTGATTGATTCCTTATAAAATTGATTCCTTACTATATAGTATTGATTGACTCCTTGCGATATAGTATTGATTGGCTACTTACGATATAGTATTGATTGACTCCTTACGATATAGTATTGATTGATTCCTTACGATATAGTTTTGATTGTTTCCTTACGATATAGTATTGATCGACTTCTTACGATATAGTATTGATTGATTCATTACGATATAGTTGTGATTGTTTCCTTACGATATAGTATTGATCGACTTCTTACGATATAGTATTGATTGATTCGTTACGATATAGTTTTGATTGTTTCCTTACGATATAGTATTGATTGACTTCTTACGATATAGTATTGATTGATTCATTACGATATAGTTTTGATTGTTTCCTTACGATATAGTATTGATTGACTTCTTACGATATAGTATTGTTTGATTCCTTACGATAAAGTTTTGATTGTTTCCTTACGATATAGTATTGATTGATTCCTTACTTTATAGTATTGATTGATTCCTTACGATATAGTATTGATGGATTGATTATTTACAACTTAAGTTAATTGAATGACCCCATACAACATAGATAGGATTGGTTGATTGGTTCTTTACAACATAGAAATGATTGAAACAAATGTTACGTCGATTGTAGTTATGTAAGCTTGCAGGGTTTCCAGAACGAAGGACTTCCCCGTGAACCCTCTTATTTTTATGAGGTCTTGTTAAGGCCTTATTTAACATTTACCATTAGGCGTATTGCTTTGGGTGTTAAACGGTCCATAAATAAGTGTTTCTTATATATGAAAGACGAAGTTATCGTCTGCCACCATGAAAGTCACATACGCACCTACAATTTGGACCATTCAACAGATTCTGATTGCCCTGAAGTTTTGAAGTTTATTCATAAATTAAAATAGTGACGTTGAAAAAAAGAATTATATTCAACCAGTGTAAGGCTGGTGCGAGCCATGAGAAATCCTGCCATAATTTTAATTCAACGTAAAGAGGGCCGGCCATTTTTCCTCATTTGTATCAACAAAGCCTTTCATATAACCGCGGTGAATGGCCTTGTATGTAACGAGTCAACATTTTGAATCTTGTAAGGGGCGGGGCTAATAATCGTTGAATTGAGCAATGAAAGCCTCTAACTATTATTTCTTGATAAAAATATCAATAATTAATTTTGAAATTCTGAAAATCGTTCAAGTATCGTTTATATCCTGATCAGTTTTTAGAGATTGTGTCTAGACCATTTAAAATGTGTCACTCGCATTTAGTCTCAAAACATCTTGCGGCTTCCATACATTTTAACTAGAGATTGATGGAAATAGAATACATTGTTTGTTACCATATATCTTGGATTCTTATCGCAGTTCTTCAGTTCTGGCTTATACGAGCGGCCAATGTATCGCCCCCAAATATTTTTGTTTTTGTTCTAGTTTTATGCTAACACTTGTTCAAATTAGTCCTTCATTTTTCATTAAAGGTCTTTCTTTATCTGCGTGTCTGAACAGTTTATAAACGGGTAATTTTGCACGTTAAAATGAGCAGAGATACCACCCATCGCGTAGACACGGTGAAGCTATGATATTAATTATTCCTGGAATCAGATAAATATTAGAAGACGGATCAATGAAAAGCTGCAGTCGTGAGAAAACTGTAAAATATTAAGCATATGCCTGGAATGAACAAACCAAACCAAAGCACGTATTATTTGAGTGTGTGTTCTTGATGCCGTTTGCATATATATATATATTCTTACATATAATATAGAGTATAAACAGTAAAAAATGAACAAGTGTATTTTGTTTGGGATTTAGTATGATTATTTCGGTGTAGCCGGTATTTTAAGAAAGTTGGAGAAATATCTGGAAATTCCTGACAGGATGTTATATAGATCTCTTATAGCGGATTAAATTTAATAGCGCTTTGAGCAACCGGCCCCTGGGGCCAGCTGCTCAAACCTCTATTAAATTTAATCCTAGATTAGAGGACGTCCCGCCACGTTAACGGTCTATCTCTAATCCTAGATTAGTGATTTAATAGCGGTATAAGCGACTAATCTTGGTTTTCAGCAACATGGCCCAGGGCAGCGTTGTTCAAAATATAAACCAGGGTTAAGTTCGTAACGTCAGAAACAAACTCAATTGTGACGTGACGTCGTACAACAATGGTTCAAAGTTAACACTGCTTTGAGCAACCCGCCCCTGGGTTCAATTAATGGAATTATTCATGTGGCTTAACATTAGCATAAACCCCTGTATCCAATTTAAACGGATCGATGGAGCTTTCAATACCACTACTGAACACATGTAAGACGAAAAAAGCCTCTCAATGGGGGATAACGCTATACATGAATAAACAATGTAAAGAGGGATAATTTGAAAATGAGTTACTGCCCTTTGCCCATAGACTGGCAATACGAAGTACACATCATGACACCATTTGTATAAAACAGTAAAACTGAATAAACTATAGTTATTGACCTTATATGTAATGACTAGGCATTGTGAATGACTTAGCGAACTCCAAAGCGAGGCAACTGACCCATGACCTGTTCAATCGACCTATGACGCCAATTTCAACTCTTCACGTGACTTGATTCTCAAGTTGTCATTGGACCGATTGTTATGAAAAATAGTTCTATTTTGTTTTCCTATTTTCTCTCCTGTTACATGCGCTATGTGGATTTTTATTGGTGTGGTATGCACCTGATCTGTTATTTCATTGGTTAAATTAACTTGGACGCTGAAGTTAAAAACTTGAACGTTCAAGATAATAACTTGAATATGAGTACGGCCGATATTTTTAGTCATGATGTCAGAGTCGGACTACTGGGCTGTCGGACTTGTAGGGTATCGGACTGGCGGGCTGTCGGACTTGTGGTGTGTCACACCGCGTCGGACTACTGAGCTGTCGGATTTGTAGGGTGTCGGACTAGAGGGCTTTCTGACTTGTGGTGTGTCACACAGTGTCGGACTATTGGGTTGTTAGACTTGTGGGAATGTCAGACTAGTGGGCTATCGGACTTTTTTAGGTGTTGAACTAGTAAGCTGTCGGACTTGTGGGGCGTCGGACTACTGCTACGCACCCGTAGAATATATTAGAGACAAAATGGTCATGCAATACTCAGAGTTATGCTGTTGTCTCTACAGAATTTAGTTAGCAGACAATGGTTAGCGTTATTGTTAAAACTATATTTTAGTGAAGCTATTCCACTCTTACTGGGTGAGGGAATAACATCAAAATGCTGGGGCGACAAAATGTCGTACGACAGAAATAAATCATATACAAATCCGAAACATTAAACTGTACTGGTAAATTTGTGGTCTGACATTTTGTGAAAGCGGGCTCAGATCACCATGAATATTATACCGGACCTCATCTTCATATAAGCAGTGGTGATGAATGAATACTATATCTATACCAAATCTCTTTAATGACAATAAATTGTTCTTGTCTATTTGGAGATAAAGCATTTAACCGAAATTTGAGCAGCAATTGACAGAGAAAATGTAACAATACATATCTCATATGAATCAGATGGCAGCGAATAATTCCTCCAGGCTAGAACTCTGTGATATCAAAGGAATTTTGAAACCGGGAGAATGTACTAATTTAGATTAAGGGTATAGATCTAAGAAACACTGTTTCTCTTATCATGGTATTTCGTAAATATTCCACAGTGGTGAGACAAAGATCTGATTTTGTTGTGGGGACAAATGAGGAATATTTGTTGATTATACGGCAATGACATGCTTAAACTATGAGAGAAAGACGATCACGTCTTCTTGAGATCCATACATTTATTCAGAATCGGTTATACAAGGGCGACAACTTTCGCTGCCATATGGAACGACCGCTATGTTTTTAAGGGTCGAAAAAGTTTTCAAAATAAAACTATTGTTTTCTTCTTTTTTTTTATGCCACTTACAAGTTGATTATAAGTTGAGTTTCGGTATTGGTGTTGATCATTTGAGTCAAGCTTCCCTGTATGAAGACTCTGAAGGTGACATCAGATGACACCCTCAGATACCAGCTGTCCCTGCCAGGAATTTTCAAAATCACCCGTCAGTGTTTTCACTGGATCTGATTAAGGTATTTGCCAAAGTTTTTCTACCAACAAATTTTTGGGAATGAGTTATTTAACAAGAACATTGCGATAAAATAATCTTCCTGTTGCTAAGCATCGAAAACATCGAATAAAAATGTGACTGTGTTAGGGTCCTCAACCATCATGCAGTTGTTAATTAATATCAACCATAAACTGCATAATTTAATTAAATATTTAATACCAAAGACCATCGAGTGACTAACTGGGGATTCACTTCTTCTGGATGTTAGGTGCCTTCTTGTGTGCAAAGTTTTTGTATGATATGGTTGAGTGCCGATTCGATGCCGAGTCGAACTAAGGCCACAATAGACGATGTTTTGACGATGTCTGTTCTGAAATAGCTCTTTGACAGTTTATGCTTACCCAATAAACGATGTGCTGCGGCTGTTGTTGCACAAAGTTTTAGTACGATGTTTTCCAACGTTGTACCTGTATATTTATTTTATTGAGAAAATCCATGGGTTAAAGTTGCTATGGTGTATATTATTTTTCTTGTCGATTAAGTCATTTGAACGATCTTCTGCGAATGACAAGCACTTTGTGCTCACAAGATTCTCCGATACAGACATTGTCAGACAGCCAACGACAGAGTCGAAAGCGACATAAACAGGTGTACATCCTAAATAAAGATTCTGTATATGTGTCAACATCTTTAGTCTGGTTATCATCAAAATATTAATTTCACTTTCCCCCAATCACTTGTAGTCTAATGTTTACTTGCAGACCGGTAACGATGCGTTTTAATTCTGCCACCAGAGCGTCATATTGATCTCACAGTTTAGGCGGATTTTTGATAATCATTTCAATATCAACAGTGCCACTTCTTGCCTGTAATACCAAATTATATATGTTTTTTATAGACAAGTTTAAAACAGATGGATGAAAGGAGTACGCATCTGAAAAAGGACATGTTTCCAATAGCCTCTGTTATTCATATTCAGAAAAGGGTTTAGAACATCTTGCAGGACCATTTTGTTACCATTGAAATTTGATGCAAATGATTATACACTACTTATTCTGGGTAGTTGACATACGATATTGGCTTGTTTCAAAAGAAAACTGTCTTGGCAACTTGTGTGCTAGGGAGTTTTTACGGCGTCTGTAAAGTCGTTATATATAAATACATCATCAGATACAGTGGAAATTTGTTATGACATAACGTTGACACCTGCGTGTGACATATCCCATTTTATTCCAAATGACCTTTAGAACTTTTAAAGAATAACATTTCTGTCTATCTAATTTCATTTTTTTTTTAGTATTATGGATACTATCACCTATCACCTATGGGCTCCACATCCCCCCCCCCCGTCCTACCATCATTTAGGACTAAGTACATTTTGTGTATGTTTTCTTGTCGAAATGGAGCCAAAATGTATGATGTATTTATTATGGCTTTAATCGACCTTTTTAGTCATCACTAATATTATCATGTATGACGTCACCAGGCTTAGAATCAACATGATCTAAAAACAACAACATGTATACAATCAGATCTAAAGCGGATCAAACAAAATAGTTTTCCACAATCATCGTCCACCATATAAGCATTC
>JAUELC010036466.1:0-12778 GCA_031471745.1 Cryptochiton stelleri
CTGTGACGTCATTAAAATAGCGAATTCAAAGTCCTTCATACAACTGTTAGAACTGCTTATGTAGAACACTACTAAAACAAATTAGCTTCAAAGATTGAAAGGTTTAGAAAAAACAGAGTTGTAAAGAAAAACAGAACGTTGTGTTGTCAAAGATTGGCTATTCTCCCCTGTTGTTTAGTCGCGTCACAATGGTGAATACATGAGGTTTGTGGATAACATCTCCCTGTCAAAATGTGTTATTTTAAAATTTAGATGATAGTGATTGAATTTTGTTGAGGATTAAAACCAAAATAAAAGTGTGATATTGACAGTTGGTGTGAATAAGTATAGGGACCATCAATTGTGTCAAACTGGTCTATTGTTTTAAGTGATTATGGGGATGGTTGTGTTTTTAAAGACAACATGAGTGTGAGACGAATATACATATAGGGTATATTATACATTGATTCAAATAACAAGTAGTATAATTCCAAGCAGTTGGGTAATTGCCTTTTCTTAATTGTATTTCCAAAATAGGACGTGCTTATCTGAGCAGAGCGTGAGGTTCAATACGCATACTCCGTTCATATGTTCCTTATTGTGCCGGGTAAACAGAATACCGTTATACTTGACTAATTCTAAGGATATTCTTAATGGTCTAAATTGACTTAAACATGTTAAAAGTCATCAAGATTATTAAACTTATTAATCGAAACATTTAATTATGTCTTTGAATGTAAATTTCACAATTATATTGTTTATCGTGATAATATAGTCAGATGTATCCCTAGGTGGCGAGTTCAATTCTGGACGAGCGCTGTGGATGAAAATTAGCATACGGTTAAATGGAACAAATGTTAAAATTTGCCGATTACGTCTGTTCTTCTATTTATAAAGATTATAAGATAAAGAGTTTATTTTGGGTTTCATATTTGACACTATATTCTGTAGTTTTCTTCAGTTGAGCTTATTTGTTACTTTAGCTCTTATTAAGTATCACCTATTTTCTAATCATAGATAATTGAATATTATTCTCTCTTCCGTCGAGACTTTAACTCTAAGGTATTCACAAACCATCTTGTTGATCGCCCATGGAAATTTCCACCAAGGAATGTATGGTTTTGATTGGTTGCAGATACAGTCGATGACACCCTGCTCAATCACAGAATAGCCCTTTGTTTTGGAAACTACGCAGTAACAGCTAAACGGTCAAAGTCTAGAGAACCAATGACCTATGTCACCAGAACAAAGATAGCCAGCATACGGTAAGGTCCTTTTTCACTGCAGCTTTAACATTATCCACTTTAAATATGTTTGCTATGCCTTGGTACAGTAGGTTTATATAATTATTAGCACGCATACCTGCTGGCAATGCTATTTATGAGTAACAGTTTATAGGATTTGTAGGCTTGAACACAATTTGCGTGCTATTAACTCATTGTCTGTTTAAAAAACCTTCTGTCTATACGTTATAAAAAAGGAGCTACAGGTCGAGACGAATATGGGTCATCACGGCCCCAGCCATTACGGCCATACTTTCAGTCAAAACGACCCCAACTTTTGTACATGTACATATATGCTCTCACTAATACAGTTTTGATGTTGAACCTTGCATCAATATTTTGTATTGATACTCTATCTACTTCTTCAAAAGTCATGTCCGAGTCAGTCTCTTCGGGAAACTCTAGAACAGGACATTAGACATATATCCAGTTTAGAAAGCTCCTGATCCCCGGCGACAATCTGCTGGTAAAACTCGCTAGTAATTTTTACATGAAAACCGAATGTGTTTTAATAAAATAGATAATAAAACCATTCTCAAAATAATTTTATTTTTTCTCTCTTTCAAATAACCCGATAAATCATTCTCAAAGTAGAGCCGAGATAAACTTTTGTCAAAGTAAACTTTTTGGAAAAGTTACCGATGTTCTTTCCCGATCAAAGCAATGTCCAACGCAGGTGACCCACAAATTAGCTACGCGGATTAATTAGTAAAGTTCCAATTTACTCTAAACATGCATGTCCAGCTGTAATACCAACACATGCTGTTTAGTTTATTTTTAATGTAATGATACCGTTTTAATTCAACTCCACTAGTTTTTGATAAAACACAAATATATTCATACTTTTGAAATTTATTCCTAAGAAATATTTATTTTCATAATTTTAATAAAATATAAAACTGCTTTGACAATTAAAATTATTACAATTGTCCACAAAAACCGTAAATATATTGATGGAGTCCATTTAGTTGTTACTGGTTTAAATTTATTTGTCAATGTATATAATTAATAATTAAACACATTATAAATCTTAGTCTAAATAGAGGTAGTACATATTTTTGCAACATCGAATTTAAATTTCCCAATACATTATCGGCTTCATGTCGGCCGTTTTGATACCCTATACATACGCTATACGTATGTGACATTTCATCAGACATTTTTCTTTTTTGAAGGCACCAAAAACAATAAAACGAGAAAGAGGACAAATAAATATAACAAAACACACAATATTATGATAATGAAGTGAAACGTTTCATAAATATTGACTATAAAATAGACTGGGGCCGTTTTGACTGAAAAAATGGGGACATTACGACTGATTGGGGCCGTTGTGGCTTTGATGCCGTTTCGCTGTGGGGCCGTTATGACTGGATACCAGTCATGCCAGGTGAGCTTTGGCCAAAGTAAACTTTTGGGAAAAGTTAGCGATGCTCTTTTTCGGTCAAAACAATGTCCAACGCAGGTGACCCACATATTCGCTAAGCGGATTAATTAGTAAAAGTCTAATTTGCAATTAATATACACAATTTTAATACCAACACATGATTATTTATGATTTGCTATTGAGCAACATTTATACGAAATTAGAAAGTTACAGGTGTTTTATTCCGGTCAAAAAAGTTAATCAACTCCAAGATAAATTTTCTTGAAAGTAACATTTAAAGAAAAGACCAGTGTTAATTTCCGGACAAAACGATGGCCAAAGCAGGGGACACAGGCCTCACCTTAGAGGATAGAGGTTAGATTTAGAGGATTAATTACGGCCTAATTTAAGTAAAATATACACAAAAACAATCTCAATAGGCTTAAGCTGTCGATTTGATTAGTTATATGATGATATCGTAATAATTTAACTCCGCTAGTTTTTGGCCCAACACATATCTAATATTACTTTGACAATGTATGCAATAAATTAATTTTAATATAAATACAAAGATTTTGACAATAATTATGCTTGCAGTTGTCAACACGTATAAAACAAATCACTCTTCCACTTTTCTTATTTTCAAGGTAGTTTTAATTGTTTTGGTTTCAATTTATTTTGAATGCATAAAATTGAATTAGTATTTAAATACATTGTTAAGACTTGGTCTATATAAGCTAAAACAAAAAAAGTTTGTAAATATGTTTTTCAATATAAAATAATTATTCTCTTCTTAGTTTCTGATGCATACTCCACAAAAATTACTTACTGAATACCACAGGGTGTCTAATCCGCTCTTTTGTAACCCTATACATAAGCTAAATGCATCTTCATTTTTAACGGCAACAATAACAAGAGAATGGGAAAAAGAACACATACAACGCAAAGACATATATAAGAAAACACATTATTGAGTGAGAAACTTATAGATAATTTAACAAACAGTAACCATAGAATGCATTAAGCGAAACATGGCCCTTAACAGGAGCTTGTGATAAAGTATCTGCATTCCTTTGACTTAAATATGATGTGCATTGTATTTTATTATAAGCTATAGACTGATAGACAAATTTAAAGTCACATACACACCCAAAAATTAGGTATTTTGCGTTATTACATAATCACATGAGTTATCGATATTTTTCTCAAGAAGTAACAGTTAGAGGCGTGCCATTAATTCCACCCCCAGATTGGTAGGTTAAGTGAAAGTTTAAAAATTTGGAAACCAGTGCGCTCATTTTTATTCAGTAGCTAGGCTAAGAGTAGATGCTTTCAAAGAACCCCCAATGGTTCCCCCATCAGCTTGATTATGATATAGTCCATTCCACGGCCAACTGCTAAAATCCTACAGTTGAGAGTGTGGTGGGGGAGAACGGATAAGCCTTTGGAATGAACTCGGCTACACAGCAACATTTGTTTACATGAAAGTGGTTTGTCTTTAGTTTAATATTGCATGGTACAGGGCCCGAGGCCCCAAACTGTTTGTGTTCTGGCGAAGCTGGCTGGACTCACATGACGATGACATGTACAGATGCAGGTGTTCAATTGTAGTGGGTACTACATTATATAAACCACTAAGTTATGGAAATGCTGACAATCTACAATCAACACAATAACATACTACAAAGTATGGTTATTTAGTTGTTCTATAGAATGGAAGAATACACAAACTTGATGTTTGTTGCGGATTCATCCTGTCCAGGTCTGTAGTGTCAATTTTTTGGCGTCAACAACCTGCTTTGTTGTATGTTTTTATAACGCCTATTGTTTAACTCGTTTTAAACAGATGAGGTGCCTTGTGTACTAAAACAAATACATATAGTATATGAAGTCAACATTGAAGGTATTTCAACTCCTTTTAAGATATTTTTAGACAATATTTCTTGTTGGATTTTATTTACCTTTAAAACTACAAAACCGTTTAGTGCAATCGATCCGTTACAGGTCCAAAGCGATAAGTCGGTTACGTGAGCAAAATTACCGCCAACGATTTTTCGGTTATGCTCTTGAAGCAAAATTATAGGCTTTTTGTGTGTGTTTTCAGTGTTTTGAATGTACCTTTGATACGCATTTCTGGTGAATAGATTGTTGGATGACTTGCCGAACGGGGCTTCATGTTGCCCTGATACTCTCAGAGTTATGGAGCAAGGTGAAGCTGATCTGTTGTGGTGTCCTGTTACGTCCTATGGTTATCTTGTATCTTGTCATTGTTGCCAGTTTGGGGGGAGCGGTCTTCACCCATTGGGCTGGTACGCTGTCACATAAGTGAACCTCAAATACAGCAAAAACCCCAATCAAACAGATTCGAACAGTAACCAGCATGGGTGCTGACATCTTGGAAATCAGATCAAGTCCATTCGAGTAGCTGCAGGGGTGGCAGGTTCTACATGTATGTTACAGATATGTAACAGTGTGTGTTAATTATAGAAGAATATTATCCAATGAACATTTTTGTCAACTTGACCCGGCCTCAAATGTCCTGTTATAAATATGTAACAAGGCTGCTCTAAAGGGTTAAAACAGTGCCTTTAGAAAATGTTTGATTTAGAAGACTAAAAAGGATGGAGCTTTTTTATGAAAGTAAGGAGTTCGCTCTACACATTATAGGCCACTGATATATAAAATTGTTTGTATATATATTTCAGTTTGTGACACAGCAAATTCTTTTTGAGGACAAAGGCTTCACAGATCCAATCTGAGAAACATTTCACCAACTATCCAATTAATACCCTCAAACAGCGATAAGGTATATATAGTAAATCTATCTATTGTACATTGTGTATTTTGGTTGTTTAGGAAGTTATCTTAATCAATGTTAGCTAACCAGAGAAAGTGCTTTAAAAAAAGATGGTTGACACATTTAAAACCTGATATAAGATATGTGAAGTATTTTGCTTACTGGCATGTGACCACTATTGTCCATATTCAATTTCAGCTCTGTGTGGTGGAAAAACTATGTCACAATCAATACAATTGTTTTCCATCTGCAAACTAAACAAATCTTGGATTGCCTTAATTCACCGGCTTTGTAATAAATAAATAATAATAATCTAATTCTTCTAATTCCATTTACAGGTACGGACCACAGCAGTCCAAATAATAACTCCTACAGCAACCAATCAAGGTAAGAGGGACGGCGGAAAAATGGGCAAACTTATTGACCGAAAATCTAATTTAGCAATGTCATTGCCATAAAATTCGCATCGTCTTGCGGGTAATTTGCGAGAGGAGATAAAAACATATAGAAAATATGAGAACAAAACGACACAATTGATTGTCCACTTTTGAACAGAAAAATATGATGTCCTGCTTAAAAAAGGGTAACGAATGCGTGAAATTAACGTTGAGAGTGTAAGACTTAGTTACTGGTCAACAAGTTCTCCGTGTGACGACGAGTCAAAGCCGCTTCAGCAGCGCTGGGTAGAGGCAGTTTCACAGCGCATAAACACGTACGTTGTTCTGTGTATGGCTTGTTTGAAAATGAAGCCAGCATCAATTTCTAGTAGTAAATTGGTGCCGTCACGAGACAGCAAAATGCGGCATGTGTTTTATTGAACTTACATGAGGAAGTGATGTATACTAAAGGATTTTATCATTTAAGGGTAATCATTAGATTTGATTCAATTTGAACTAACTTAACACTGCCCACTGTGACTAGTGTTGGCTTCAAATCCTGTTGACAATGCATCATCACTTAATTGCTACCAATCTGACTTCAGTTAGCTTTGTTTTATATAATATATCTATAAATTAGTTAAAATTTGGATTGACTTTGAAAACGATATAATGGAAAATATCCGTTTTTCATATAAACTGGAACTAAAATCAACTCTGTTTTCTCAAACAGTCATAAGGTACGTTGTAGAGGAGGATACCTAAAACTAGAGTTAAATTTAAAAAGATGTATGATATCGAGAATTTTTTTAAAATGTGATCTTTGACCTGTAGAATTCTTTCATAATCTTGTGAGAGGCACATAACCGTCTCACGGGCAGTTGGAGGGACATTCGTGTTGCCCTGGTCCTCTCAGAGCTAAGGGGCAACAGAAAGTTGTTGTGGCGTCTTGTTATGTCCTCCGATTGTCTTGATCATGTCATTATTTGTTGCCAGTGACGTTGGGGTGGTTTCCTTCACCCATTGGGCTAGTACGCCATCATATGAGTGAAATAACCTTAAGTATGTAACCCCAATCAAACAAACATAACGGTCTCCCAGTGGGCTTATACTGTTGAACCTTGTCAGTGAATCAAAATACTGGACACTACTATGGTGTCTCACAAATAAATTAACTGGCAACTTTCACGGGTAAAATTTCCTCCTACGCTCCTGTGTTGGGACATTTACATTGTTTAAGATATCTTTCAAGGTGAATCTGTGCAGAAAATTGACACACAAAATTTGTACCGCCATGCCTTGGTTCTGCAATTTTATTACGAATATGAATATAAATTTTAAAATAGGTCAGTGTATTCACTGTCATAGCAATACACAATGCCTATAAAACTGATTATAATTTTCAGTTAAAATCTCTATATATTAATAATAATTTTAAATCAAATAACTATGCTTCCTATGAAATAAAATTTGCCAACCCTGTTTGTTTGGTTGGGGTTTTACTTAAACGGTTGACCCCCTTGGTGCTACTGGCAGGACTCAACGAGAACATAAAAGACAAGCACAGGGCGTAATACATACAATTAGTGCGATAAGACAAAGTGAGCCCATTTTCAGTAATGGATGCCATGACAGATCAGCTTAGGGATGCCCCTTAGCATGGAGGGCAACAGGAAGTTCTCTTCAACCACCCAAACTCTGCTGAGAGCTAGGCCTTCAAAGCATTTAATTACATGTCTTTCTCCATAATGTTAACTATTATTCACTGGTCACCCAAATGTATCATAACAATTGTTTGTCAATGTTTTAAGTGACATTTTATTTCTTCTGTGCTATTTTAGTGGATAATATACTCGATTGTAAATTTAATCAAGGTGGTACCTGCATTGACCTTTATGGCATACAAATGTCTTTAAGCGGTCTTCTAGTTACATATATTCTAGGTTTTCTTCTCGAGAAAAAGTGCCGTATACTTTTTTTCTACATTGTGTCTCTTTGTTGTTGAAAATGTTATCTTGATAAATGTTAGGTAAAACTTGTTGGTTGACAAATAAAAACCTAACACAAGACATCTTTTATTTTACCAGTGTAGCTTATATCCAATTAAATCTATATGTACTCCCCAAAACAGTTCGGGTAAAACTGTGTCACAATTAATCACAAACATGTCAGTAAGCCTTGATTGGTTTTGTTCCTAAAAATTCTTGGATTCTCTTTTGTGAATTTTTAAAATGATAAACAATAAAAGCTACAATAATAATAACCTTCTTATTCTGTTTTGATTTAGGTACAGTCGTACTCACACCATCAGTCAATGGTTAAGAACAACAATAATTGATTACGGTAAGACGGTTAATGGAAATAGTTTTGAACTCTTTTCACTCATTATCTTGTAACATAATGGAAAATATTTTTTTCTAAATAATATTACATGTATACATGTACAAATGACATTTTTATTTGCTGATGCCTGATGTCAGATTCAGTCAAAATTACTAAACTGCTAAGTATCACTTTGGAAATTATGAGTATAAAACTTTCATGCTTATTTTGATCTACATAATATACTGTATAACTCATACATAATCTAAGTATGTAATAAATACCAAGCAAAAGTATATATTAGGAAATTGTTGAGGGTACAGCTCATTTGATATGGTTTAATCTTGTTCAATTTTGAACACAGATGAAATTATATGATACCTGATAGGGTGGGGGATATATTATTTCACACAGTTGTCTGTCTGCCTCTGGCTAATGGCAGCATGTTCCAAGTACAAGTACAATCATTCTGTTTTCACTTAGCACTGGATGAACATTATATTTCTACGGAGCAAAACACTAAACATTTTTATATGGTTGTGTTAGTGCAGCTATTTGCTGTTGGAAGACAGTGCCGTCGTGTAAGTGAAATACCCTTAAGCACAGTGTTAAAAATCAATTAATTAAGTCTGTCTTGTCTATTACATAAATCTTGTCTGGGCTATAACTTTGCAAGTCTTTGTCAAGAGCGGGCGTTTGGAGGTAGCTTCGCTAAGGGGCAACAACAAGCTGTTGTGGCATCCTGTTTGTCCTCAGACCTGTGATTCTCTTGTAGCTTGACTTTGTCATTGTTTGTTGCCAGCAGCATCGGGGTGCTTTCCTGCACCCATTGGGTTGGCACACCGTCATATGAGGGAAATAACCTTTAGTACGGCAGAAGACCCCAATCAAACAAACAAACTTGGTCGGAATGAATTCAAACTTTAGTATGTTGTTGCTCATGACCCAACAGTGGGTCTCGATCTTGATTCAAGGTCACGTGAAGGTCAAGGTTGTGTGGGGCAACAAATTGCATAATATCTTGTCCAGGCTATGACTTTCCAACCCTTGGTTGTAATGAATTCATACTTTAGTATGTTGTTGCCCATGGCCCCTATTGTTTTGTGATCTTGATTCAGGGTGACTGGTCGTGTGAAAGTTCAAGGTCAGTGTTGAGGGGCTAACAAATCTCATAAAATGTTGTCTGGGCTCTATCTTTGATGTGAAGAATGTACTGACTGGAACTTGGTTTATTGACTCATTTCCAAGCAACATGGCCATGCAAACATTTTGCAAGAGTGGGATGAGGGGTAGCGCACAGTTGAAGGGAGCTTTATGTTGCCCTGGTGCTCCCAGAGTTTAGGGGTAACAAGAAGCTGTTATGGCGTCCTGTTCTGTCCTATGATTGTCTTGTATCTTGTCATTGTTTGATGCCAGTGGCGTAGGGGTGGTATCCTTCACCCAGTGGGCTGGCATGCCATCATATGAGTGAAATAACCTTAAGTATGGTGTTAAACCCCAATCAAAAAAACAATCTTATTTGCATCTAGGTTTCGATTCCTCTGGTTCTTTTCTGCCTGTCGTGTAGAGTAAATATAAGATTTTACACCTTCTACATGTATCATGAATATCAATACTGTACATTTACTCTGAGGCAGCAAGGGTAGAATTTCACTCTAGAGAACTATTTATACAAAGAAAAATTTGCCATTGCATTAAAAAATGTTGCCCAGATTTTTCCCATTAATGGTTGAAAAATTAAGGCCGCTTGCTACTTTTTATGCCCCCGCTTTTGAGGGAAGCAAACGTGGGTGTTATGTTGCGGTACTGTCTATCTGTCTGTGTGTATCACCTTGTCGGGGCCATAACTTTAAAACAAAACTTGTATGCCTTGGGGCGCTGCCCGACAATTGCTCCGGCGACATTTGCTCCGGAAAACGACACTTGCTCCGGAGACAATTCCTTTACAACATTAGCTCTGACGACATTTGCTCCGGCGACAATTGCTCTGGCGACAATTGCTCCGATGAAAATTGTTGCTTGGGATGGTACCCAATACAACAGGAGTAATTGTCAACGGAGCAATTGTTGCTGAAGCAAATGTCACCGGAGCAATTGTCGCCGGAGCAATTGTCGCCAGAGCAATTGTTGTGGATTCGCCTAGAGGGTGTGGCATGACCTGTATCCAAGGTCACTGGATCAAGGTCACAATAACCATTAATGCTAATACCTAAAACGAAAACTTTCAGAAGTTTTTGCCTTGCACAAATGTGCTTTATGTCTGGAAGGTGTGTCTAAAGTTATCGGGTCAAGGCCAACATAGCCCATAATTCTAATACTTTGTCTGAGCCATAACTTTAAAACGAACACTGCAGATGTTTATCTTTTGCACAAATGTTCCTTATGTCTAGGGGTTGTGTCTTGACCTATACATAAGGTCATTGGGCCAATGTCAAGATCATCATAACCCCTGATTCTAATGCCTTGTCCAAGCCATAACTTTGAAACAAAACTGCGCAGAAGCTTTGCACA
The DNA here is from genome assembly GCA_031471745.1 of Cryptochiton stelleri. NCBI lineage: Eukaryota > Metazoa > Mollusca > Polyplacophora > Chitonida > Mopaliidae > Cryptochiton > Cryptochiton stelleri. The sequence goes on from JAUELC010036466.1 coordinate 10,636, forward strand.
AATGGAGGTGGCAAACCAACAAGTTCCTTTTGGATTGGAGGTGGCAACCCAACAACTTGCTGCCCAATTGGGGGGGAGCAAACCAATAACCTTTTAAGGGCGTATACTGTATAAACTGGTGATCTATTTTTCCCATAAGAATCTTAATTTTTCCTGCAATGGTAATCATATATTCCCTATTTCCAGCTCTATGACTTAAAAATATGAAAAGCTTGATTAAAGTATAAATTATGCACCAATTCGACAACATTAAAATAAGAATAAATGATGGAATTCAAGGCATAAATTGAATTCCAAATCTTTTGTACATTATTAAAATATTTGGTAAATATTAAATGTACTTGTTTTTATTTGATTTTATATATTTTTTTAGCTTTGACTCAGTCAGAAAAGACACACAGGTGTTAATTATAACCTCAATCAAATAAACCTACTTTTGAGATGTATGTATATGTAGGTTACACATAGCAACTTTAGATAAAGAGCCATTGTAAAGTTTGTCTCCGAGCGTTAATCTAGAATGAGATGATTTATCCGTAATTTATTAATCAACATCTCTGTGCCAGTGTAATTAATCTTTATAGATATATATCTATACATGCAGTTAACATGGATGATGGAGTGGCTATTGTGAATAAAACACAGTCAAAAGAGTATAATTATAAATAACATTTGATTACTTCGAAGCAAATTGGTCTTCAAAGTGAAGTTTTACTATATTTTTTTATTATTATTTTCAGATAAATGATGTCCAAGACATTACTGGAAAAAAGCAAGAATATGTAAGGTAGGTGAGGTGTCAACATCATATATGAAGTTTAGAACATTACTTCAGATTATGGTTGCGTTGACTCGTGTTGTCGTTATCTGTTTTAAGTACACTTGTGGTACATAAGTGAAATACCATTGGGGAAGGCCATTGAACTCGCATCAATCAATCAATTCATTTTAAAGGTTTTACCTCAAGGGAAAATACTTCACTTTTAAGTTTCATCAAATATAAACCGTGTAGGCTCTTCAAAACAAAGTACATCATTGAAAAGTCAAGAACTTGTTCAGACATGGAAGCTCTATGCCAAATGGTTTTACATTACATATTATTGTTGGAGCAATTACCAGACAGACTAAAAAATTGTCTTTAAATACTTATAAGTCTCGCATAAATTTTGTCATAAGTATTACTGGAAATAATTCATCGTGTGATCCAGCCATGCATATTCTCAAACTTTGACTATGTTTTGATATAAATACTTTCAGGAAACACGTGTGAAAATATGTCAAAGTGTGGAAAACGATGCAAGTGTTACTTGTCCGGACACAAATGATGAAGGAGATGAATCTGAGATGAAGCTAAGTACTATTTCTGGTAATTTTCATCAGGGACATGGTCAGTTTGGTGAAAATAGTGGTAGACAGTGTGTTTGTAATAGTACCTCGGCTATTTGTTATGCTTTAATTAGGCAAGTGGATTTGTGGGGAGGAGATGATTTGGACACTATTCTGAGAGCTGGTGACAGATTGTACTCAATTTTAAAGCCTAATTTACCCCCAGGTGAAATGTATGTTCTGCTCAATGAATTACCAGAGTTTATACAGTTGTTTGACAAGATATTCTCTCTTGCTTTAGGTACACCTATATCTGGTCTGGTAATTGGTAACATGGATTCAGATATGGAAAGTGAAGTAATCATGCCCTTAAATAAGGCTCTCTTAAAAACTTTGTCAAACTTTAATGCCTGTTTTATAACTTTTAAGAATTCCACCTTTGCAGTTATTTTTAAGAATGGTACATTCTATGTATTTGACTCTCATTCCAGGAATGCATCCGGAATACAGGCAGTTGACGGGACATCTGTGTTGGTGAAGTATGTACAGGAGATAGAAGTTCATGATCACTGTCTACGTTTGGCTTTGTCATTGGGAGTATGTGAGTATGATGATTTTGAAATTACTGGTGTAAAGGTTATTGATAATATTGATACAGATGTTGTATTACAGGAGCATATAGCAATAAAGGCTGTGGAAGACACAATGGATACAGATGTATTACAGGAACATGTTACAACAGACACAATGGATACAGATGTATTACAGGAACATGTTACAACAGACACAATGGATACAGATGTATTACAGGAACATG
>JAUELC010036577.1:0-19694 GCA_031471745.1 Cryptochiton stelleri
CAATTAGATATCTTCAGATATAAAGAAATTAGAGCGATTTTAATTTGTAAGCATATTTCTAAAATGGGCACCAACCTACACCACTTGTGACTTCATGGTCGTTTTTTACCAGCCGGTTATTTTTTCATCCTCAACTCTCCAATCAGAACAATTCCTCTGTACGTAGATTTCATACTTGAGCCAGCAGAATTACCATGGGACACTGTTTTTTTTACCATGGCCAGTGCAGATTATTGTAATAAATATAATACTTTAGTTTGACGTAATGAGGTACGAATTGAATTATTGATTAGCTTTTTTGTTTTGTAATGTTGGGGGGAGGGGATAGATTTGAGATTTGGATGTTGAGATGTGTAAGTGTTGGTAGGTGTTAAATATGTCTTCACTTTCTACTCATTACTTAGATACGAACTAGGGGTGTCCACTGGGTGTTGCTTGGGGCAGTCAGTCTGCTCCAACAATGTAAATAAAGAAACGATCTACAACTTTCATCACTATACGTACTAAATTAAATGCACTAACTTCAAATAATCTTCAAACGGCTGTCAACTTTACCTACAAAAAATACCGAATGTTATGGTAGTTTGACCGAGCAGATGTCGCTGGGGCAGTCCAGCGAGCCAGCATGCTAGCCAGCTATCGAAGTAAACAATTAAGTTTGCCTCCCATTTGATTCAACTATAGAAGCCTGCACACCAAAATAGACGGATAAACACAAATGTTCCCGATATAGTGCTAAAACATGTGGAGTTACGCATACACCATCCCATATGTGAATGTAGATGTAACTGTTGGCTATTATGTGATATAAGTTAAAAGTGTATAGCTAAAGTGGTTCTCGAGATACATCCATTCAAACAAATCGCTTCTCTCCCTCTCTCTACAATCACGGATGAAGAAAAAATAACGTCATTTGCTTGGATTTAATCCAGGCTGCTCGCGTAACAACGTAGCACCCTTATTTGTTTTGAAACGTTTACCATGCAAAATATAATCTCCATAAACATAGCAGCGAATTTCAATGATTTGTTTCTGATATGTATGTATGTACGTAACTACATTCAAACAGTAACCTCGCCACTAAAGACTACTGAAGTGGCCTTGGCTTACAGTTTTAAAACTCTGTACAATTGTGTATATAACAATATATAAGAAACTTCTAGAAATCATCGGGTTCGAATCCCGGTGGAGGCAAGCAATATTTTCTCTCTGCATTTATTAAAAAATATATTAGAATCAAATCATTAAAATACAATGCTATATGAATGAAAGTTTTTGTGTAAGCGCTCATTTACTATAATGTCAAAGTCTTTGTTTTCCTTTAATCAGTTCCAGGGAGACATTTAATTGAACAATTCAGTTTGCACAACATTTGATTAAGCTACAAGCACACACATCAAAATAGACGGCCAAATTCAATTAACATTTTCCCCGATATAGCCACCAGCCTACAACACTGGAGACGTCATACTCATATTTTAATCCAAGGTTATTTTTTCATCCTTTGCACGCCGCAATCAGAACGATTTCTCAGTCCGTACGAAAAAGCTGAATTGTATTACCATGGCACCTAGTTATTACCATTGCCAGTTAATATAATAATATGTAGAAAAACAGATATAATATTTTGACGAAATGAAGATGAAATTGATAATTAATTGTTTTGTTTTTTGTTTTGTATTTTTTTTTTTTGGGGGGGGGAGTGAATTGAATATGGGGAGTTGATATGTGTGAATATTGGCAGTTGTGAAACATATCTTCACTTTACTTGACACCTTAGATACGACACCGTGCTGTCTACTGGATGTTTCTTGGCACACTCACTCAAAATGTGAATGAACAATTGGAAGTCCGTACAAATCGACATAGTGCTATAACTTGCCTAACAAAATACCGAATGTTACGGTGCTTTGGCCAAACATATCGCTGGGCGACTCGAGCAGGTATACTTGCCAGCATCACCGCTATCCAGTATGCCTACTTTCTAACAGTAACTGTACAACTCAAATGCACATACATATATCAAATGTCTGCTGCAAATATCTGAACCTCGTAAAATGTAGATTTCACTGTGGACTTTCCCAAAGTATAAGTTAGTACTATATATTAACGATTCCAGAGATACATTGAATTTAACAATTTACTTTGCCTCCCATTTGACCAAGCTAGAAGCCCGCTCGCCAAAATGGGCTGCTATTCAGTTTACATTATATCAATAGTCTGTAAAAATGTTTCTAAAAAAAACATCCATATACAAATGTAGTTCTGACAGTTTTCTATGACTAGCCAGTTGCATTTTATTAACATGAAACCTCCTTATTGCCATGGCCAGTTAATATTACAATGTGTAGAAAATCATATATTGTACTTTGCTGAAATGAAATTGAAATGGGTAATTAATTGTTTAGTTTTTTGTTTTGTATTTTTGGGGAGGGAAGAGATTTGAATATTGGAAGTTGTGATGTGTGAATATTGGCAGGCGTGAAACGTATATTCACTTTACTTTACTTACGTCGTACTTTTATTTCGTATCTGAATCAAAACAAATTGATTATTACTTGGAGTGTTTATATTGATTGACAGTCTTTAATTCTATTTTCATGTTGATGATTAGTAATTGTAATGGTTTTGCGATATACTTTTGTCAGTTTCTCATAGAGAGTCTTCCGTTGACCATAACTCGCCTGGCAAGCATTGTCGAATAGGATTACTACCTACTTTGGTGAAAATCGGCTCATAAACCCAGAATGAATATGCATTAAACACTAAATCCGGTGTAGACCAATTGGCGCAAAAATACTCACTCCGCTCCAAGTTTGTACACGAACTACTGAAATCCTGTAAAAGAATCTATACACTTATATTACCCATACATCTATATGTACTAAATTAAATACACTTGTCTAATCTAATTTCAAAGAACTGTCAAATAAACCGAAAGAAATACCCAACATTACGGCACATTGGTGGTGTGTGCCAGTGCATATCACCTGGCAGTCAAGTGAGCCAGCATACTAGCGAGATACCGTGCTTTGCTAATCTATATAGTTAGACTGATTTCGGTTTTGCATTAGATATTTGCTATAAATGTCTTAATTGAATAAAGTCCCTGCGTAACAAATACAGATTCCACTGTGAGCTATCCCATGGTAGAAGTTACAACAATATATATTTAGGCGTTTCAGAGATACATCGAATTGAACAATTCAGATTGCCTCCCTTTTGATTAGCCTGGAAGCCCAACTACCGAAATGGACTGCTATTCTCTTTACATTATGCCGATATTACGTTAACACGCGAGGAGTTACATTACAATCATCCCATATAAAAATGTAGTTGACACTGTTGGGTATCATGTGATATAAGTTAAAAATGTATTACTACTGTGGTTCTCAAGATACATCCAATTGAACAAATCGCTTCATCGCTGCAAAGATGCAGAAAATAAAAATGTGATTAGGAGTGAATTGAGCTCCGGCTGACCGTCTAACAATCTAACACGCTACAACTGGGCCACTGTCCACGTGCATTCAGCTTAGATTTTATAACGACAATAATCTAGCGACTACTGTGGGCTCTAATTTTCTCTCGTTTTTTCGCAATTGCATGAGAACTATTATGATCAGGGAAATACAAATTTGCTCAATGTACTCAGGAGATTATTTTACATCCTAATATACTTAAATTTGCTTAAAAAAACCTACTTGATTTTTCGGCGGCAATATTGGCCTAATTTGCATACATATTCAAACTCCAGAGTGAAATCTGACTGGCAATAGTCGACAGAACATATGGTTTTAGTTCAACTGAGTAGCTTTAGTGGTTATGAAGAAGAAGATTTTTTTTTAAATTCCGAAAAATTAGGCAAATGTGAAGACGTTAGGTACAGTTTTGTAACCAATCAAATTTTCCTTAGGATATGTACTGCACTATATATTCCTCTTGTTATATACAAAGTTTGAAAGCAATCCATCCAGTAGTTTTCTCTAAATCAGCCGGAAAAAATCGGGGGTATAATAATAATAATAATACTCCTATCGATTTCAAAAGGATTATCGCTGAAAGCTAGTACCCCTAATAATAATAATCCCACCGATTTCAAAAGGTATTTGCGCTGAAAGCTAGCAGCCTAAATTAAAGCTGCAAAACAGCTTCGGTCTGGGGTGTTTTGCCATAAAGCCTAAAACGACGTAGGTATAAATATTTAACATAAAGCATGGAAAGTGAAATCACAGTGACTGTACCATGCATAGTTTCGGAGATATAAACAATATTAATATGACCATTTAAGCCTCGTTCTGGCTTCTAAATTCATTGTGGGTAGGAATAGAAAACTAAAAGGGACAATATCTTCTTCAGCTTGCCAAACAACGTATGAAACCACCTTTTATTTGTTAATTTACGAGAATTCTGAAAACGGAGCATTTTGATTGGTCCCCTGATACCTAATTTGCATAAAATGCCAAAATATGTAATAAGTAAGATTATGCGCCAAGAGTCAAATTATAAATGTTTGAAGTTTTAGTTTCCTCACTTAAAACGTTTTACAGAAGAAGATTTTTAAAGAATTTCTTCAACCTCTTAAAATGGCCGCCATGTGACGATATATAATTTTATGAAATATAAAACATTAGCTTAGTTGTGATCTCTACATTATAGTGAAATCCGATTGATTATAGATTGCATAGTTTCAAAGATATAAACATTTAAAATTTTACCGTTTCAGGCATGTTTTGGGAAAATTAAAACTGCTGCTATATTCTTCAGCGTGCCAAATGACATATGAAACCACGTTTTATTTGTAAAGTTAGGAGAATTCTGAAAACGCATCACTTTTATTGGTCCCTCGATACCTTATTTGCATAAAAAGCTAAAGTTTCAGTTTCCTCACTTAAAACGTTTTGTTGAACTAGATTTTTTCAAGAATTTCTTCATCCTCTCAAAATGGCCGCCGTACGACATTATACAATTTTATGAAAATATAAAGCATGATCTAAGTCGTGATCCCTTCATTATAGTGAAATCAGATTGATTATACATTGCAAACCCTCAAAGATATAGACAATTGAAATTTTACTGTTTTATGCATATTTTCGATTCTAATTGCATTATGGGTAGGAATAAAAAATTAAAACAAATTGTATCTTCTTCAGCTTGTCTGATAACATATGAAACCTCGTTTTATTTGCTTATTTAAGAGAATTTTGAAAACAGAACATTTTAATTGGTCGCTGGACACCTTATTTGCATAAAATGCCAAAAGGTGGTTAAGTCCGATAATGTGCCATGGGTCAAATTATAGACAATCCAAGTTTCAGTTTGGTCGCTTGAAACGTTTTGCAGGAGTAGATTTTTAAAGAATTTATGCAACCTCTCAAAATGACCGCCATGTTATGTATTATAATTTTGTAAAAAGATAAAGCATCAACTAAGTTGTCATGCCTAAATGAAAGTGATGACAAATGGACTGTATATTCCATGCTTTCACAGAAATAAACAATTTTTTTTTTCTTCATTTTAGCCGCGTTTTGTCTTCTAGTTGCAGTTTGGGTAGGATTAGAGAAGTAAGTGTGAGACCATCATCTTCAGGGTCCCCTATAACATCAGAAACGCCGTTTGTATTGGTAATTTATGAGAATTTATAAAACGGAGCATTTTGTTTGGTCCCTGGAGACCTTATTTGCATAGAATGCCAAAATGTGTTAATGTCTGAGTATTTGCCATGAGTCAAAGTACTTTAATTCCAAGTTTCAATTTGGTCGCTTAATACGTTTTGCAGAAGTAAATTTTTAAAGAAGTTTTTCGACTTCTCAAAATGGCCGCTATGTGACGTATTATTTTTTTTGTAAAAACATAAAGCATCAGCTAAGTCCTGATCCCTGAATTATATAGAAATCAGATTGACTGTACATTTAATGTTATACGAGTAGTTAACCACGTTTTACCATTTTAGCCTCGTTATTGGCCCCTAATTGCATTGTGGTAAGTATTATAAAATTATAAATGCTACTATCTTGTTCAACGTCTTCAATAATATATGAAACCACGTTTCATTTGCTAATTTACTAGAATTTTGATAACAGAACACTTTGATTGGTCGCTGGAGACGTAGACAAAAGTACATACATTCCTAGTTTTAGTTCGCTCGCTTAAAACGTCTTGAAGTATTAGAATATTTAAAGAATTTCATTGACCTCTCAAAATGGCCGCCGTGTGACGTAATATAGTTTTATGAAAACTGGACACGTCAGGTGATTTTTGTTTCCTACATGACAGTGAAATCAGATTGTTTATACATTGCCTAATGTACGAGTAATAAAAAATTTAAATTTTCCTATTGAAACCTAATTATGGCATCCCAATGCATTATGGGAAGTATTACACCATTACAAATGTTGCGATACAGTTTCCAGCATGGATATCTGCTGAATGGTTCATGTAAACATATTGAAACTCAACTGGATGATTATTTTAAAAGAATTAGCAAAATTGACAATTTTTAGTTTTAATTTTTAAAATATCAGATTTTCAGAAAGTCTACACACTTGTAACTCCTTGTACTGTGTAACGATCCACTAATATTCATTGAAATAGCTGGTTGCATTTTAAAATGGTATCCTTGAAACCACTTTGTGTAGGCTCAACAGTAAGGTAAAATAGACCTATTTGTGGTCCAAGACAAGCGTATATTTAGGGTATTTCCCTTTTAACTAATATTTCATATTAACCACGTGTATGGAAATCCCCTTTGCATGGAAGGCCCCTGTTAGAGGACAAAGGTAATTTTGGCGCGTAAAATAGTCCACGACGCGTATTACAGTACATTACTTTCGTTAAACTAGACATTTTGTGTTGTAACATCGGGGCCGTCAATGAATAAAGTTTAGATTACATTATTGACTATCTTATAGAGTTATTTTTATCGATTTAGCTTATCGGGATTGAAAGTTATGGCAGTTTGAACCTTCTCAATCAAGGCCATTAAATTAACATGGAGGAGGCAAATCACTAATCACAGTGAATTTATAACTCGCCATAAAAAACAAAACCGTTGATCAAAACAAGTCAAAACAAGTCAAATAGCTCATTTAAAGAACCGACTATGGCGGTTTTAATGGTGTAGATTTTAACTATTATAGACTTTAAGTTACATTGTCCTAAACTTGAGGTTTGTTTTTCCGGTTTATCCGGTTATCCGGGCAGACAGGTTGATATAAACTTCGTTCTAGGTAGAGCTTCCCATCCTACATTAATTTTTGTAGAAAAAATGGAAACGTTAAACTATTTAGTGACTTTTTAAGCTTTAAACCTGTTTAGCTTGTATCTTGTGTTTAGCGCATGACTGGTACGTCACTATAACGGCGATTTTAAAATCCATCTCAAACTTCTTAGACATTTAGTTGTAAAGCAGATATATGAAATTTCAGAAGTTTTTCGACCTCTCAAAATGGCCGCTATGTGACGTATTATTTTTTTTTTGTTGTAAAAACATAAAGCATCAGCTAAGTCCTGATCCCTGAATCATATAGAAATCAGATTAACTGTACATTTAATGTTATACGAGTAGTTAACCACGTTTTACCATTTTAGGCTCGTTATTGGCCCCTAATTGCATTGTGGTAAGTATTATATAAATGCTTAACTGTTTAGGAGAAGAAGATTTAATAAAAACCCTAAATATTCAAGATGGCGGCTAAACCATGTGACCGCCCAAAAACATATATAATTCTTGGTCAAAGCATAAAGCACAAGTGTACAATTTTTAGACAAATTATAGCCGTATTGAATGATAGATGGTGAATTATTTGTTTGGTTATTAATCACAATTTTTTTCAAAAATACGGTAAAATGATAAAATCTATCTCCGCTACAAGATAGGCGTTCTCTCGAAATGTATATTGACCCATTTTTAGACAAATTAAAGTACTACTTTGAAACAGAAATTGTTAATTATTTATTTGGTTGACAATCAGACTTTTTATGAAAACTACGGTAAAATTAATAATTCTGTATCCGATATAAGATGTATACACGTTCCTTTCAAATGTGCACAGAACAAGTTTAGACCTCTCTTTCTTCGTCTGAGAAATTGTGAATTATTTATTTGTTTATCAATCACTAGTTATTAGGATAACTACGGCAAAATGAAAAATGTTGTCTCCGCTATAGATACACATTCCCTTCAAATGCATAGAGACCACAAATATTAACACCAATTTAAAGTCTATTAAAGAGAAATTATGAATTATTTATTTTGTAATCAATCACAGCTTTTTTATGAAAACTACGATAAAAGGAATAAATCTGTCTCTACTACAAGAAGCATACACGTTCCCTTCAAATGTGCACTGATCACATTTTATACCAATTCAAAGTATATTGGAAGGGAAATTATGAATAATTTATTATCAGGATAACAACGGTAAATTTAAAAATTATGTCTGTACTGCATGGTACAAGTTCCCTTCAAATATACACTGAACAAATTTTAGACCATTTCAAGCACTATTGAACGATTAATAGGGAACTGTTTATGTTGTTAAAATCACAGTTTTTTTATGAATATTTCGGTTTATCCAGATGGCCATTCCGCTCTATGGTAGATTGTCGAGAACTTGCAAACAACTGATGTCACATAAGTATTTCCAGCTTTATGAACTGTCCTTTCGAGTACAAGATCTTTAAGAATAAATAGCAGGGCAACTACTCATTTTGCATCAAATCCCTTAAATATAACTGAAAGCTCGTAAGATAATCTACACAATGACAGTATTCACCGAGCATTACGTACCAAATTGAGTGTACTACAGAACACTGAAAAACAATTGTAAAATTTATCGAAAAGTTTATTTTTGTCTGTATTTTGCACAATTGGCCTTCGCTATCACAGTAATTTACACATTCTATGTAGAAGACTGATATAAAGTAGAATGCAAAAAATTGTATCCGACAATTTATAACTCTGGAAGTTATAAGGAGGCGTCTACAATAACGTCATAGTCATGCCCGGAAGTCGATTTATAAAATTTAGAAAATCTATGGACACAGTTGCAAAGAGGAACGAAAGGGATGCATTACAAAATAATTACAAAAACAAAAACTACAGGAATGACGTCACAACAGCTTGGTGAATGTGACATAACTTTTTGTTTTGTTTTTCGCCAATAACTTAAAAAATTCAAATTGTTAACACACAAATTTATATTTGTGGACTCTACCGACCATTCTACATCTAAAACAATCTTTTATTTGATTGAATTACGAACAAAAAACTGATTTTTTGTTGTTGTTCTTTGAATACTTCATAGAAATGTTAAAGCTACATTAACGCTACTCGCAAAAATGTTACGCCTGTGGTTAAAAATAGAGCTCGATCGAGACTATCAAAAATTGTCAAAGAAATCGAGTCCTATGTGACGTCTCAGCATAACTAGGTCAACTATAAAACAAATCCTTTGGTTAATCCGTGTAGAAATTTCCACTGACTGTATATTCTAAAGATCTATAGTAGTTAACGAGAATTCGTTGACAAAAGTTGGCGGAAAATAATAATAATAAGACTTAAAATTGATGAATCAATAATCCCGGGATACGGGCACAATAAATCCATCGAACTCCCGCCATTTCGATAAATAAAAGGAGTTAAATGGTCGATTTACTGTAAATTAAGTTTGAAAAAACAAATCGCATTGTTTTCAGTAGGAATCGGATCCAGATAGTTTGCACAGATGTAGAGTGCGCTAACCATTCGGCCATAGATATTATAACTTCGTATAAAAACAACATTTCTATAATATGTGGTGGACACAATTTATTCGCCATTTTGTTTAAATACTGTCATTCTTAAGTTTATGTTGAAGTTATATCATAAATTTGACATATATTATAGTTTGAAATAATATTAATAGAAAAAGTTTGACTTTGAATAACTTTGTATGGCGGCCATTTTTACTAAATTTTCTATTTGAGAATAACTTAGTTTACAGGTTTTGTTAAACAGGTTATGAAGTTTATATATAATTAATCAAAGCTTTGATTAATTGCAGCCCTTTTGACAATACTTGTACACTATACATTAACCATATATGTTAGACTTGATCAATAAAACTATTCGAAATAGCATAAAACAAAATTTTGTATGATGAAAATTAACATTTTATCTCATTTTATTTTTGTGTGGCGGGTGGTTGGAAGGAGCTTCATGTTACCCTGGTGTTTGCAGAGCTAAGGAGCAGCAAGAAGCTGTTGTGGCGTCCTCTTATTTCCTGTGATTGTCTTGTATCTTGTCATTGTTTGTTACCAGTGGCGTCGGGTGGCGTACTGCTCCTGCATCCGTTTATGTAGAAACAAAAAGAATATGTTAGTTGATTTTGATATGTTTTGAGCATTTAATGTGATGATAGCTTGTAAGTCATGTTTGAAACGTTACTGTGACGTCATTAGTAAAGCAATATAATTGAAAAGTGTAATTTTTACAGTTCCGTCTGTGGTTAGTATAATGCATCAAGTTTCAATTTCCTGCCTACTACAGCAAAGGAGGAGAAGATTTTTACAATTTAAAATTAAATTAAATATGGCTGCTTAGCCACATGACCTATTTACCTACAAATTTCCAATTTATGTAGAACTTTATGTGTTCTATCTATGCATAAAATCTTACAGGAATACGTATCAAGGTGTTGAATTCATAGAGCAGAAAAGCAGTAGAAAATTGGACAGAATAAAAATGTAATAAAAATGAAAAAAAAAAAAAAAAAAAAACAAATAAGAAAAAAGAACAATCGGTACGATCTTAGAAGTGATACGAGCCGTATGGCCCGTATACCAGCCGTATGGCCCGTATCCCTAATAATAAACATACCGGGAACAATAGTATTCCGATGATAGGCGGAATTCTTATGAAGAAGAAACAGAACGATTTCAAAAGAGTTGAACCGTCATACGGCTGCACCCCTAAAAATAATACTAATCCTAACGATTTCAAAAGGGACTCTCCCTGAAAGCTAGAACCCCTAATTAAAGCTGTTACGTAACAGCCATGCCGGTGTTCTAGCTGCTATCGTTAATGCTGACAACCTCGATCAGAGGAGCCCGCCATTACTATTCCAATTGGATATCTTCAGATATAAAGAAATTATCTCGATTTTAATTGGTAAGCATATTTCTTAAATGGTAATATGCTTTAAACATGCTTATAAAGTCACCTACAACACTGGTGACTTCATAGTCCTTTTCTAGTACCAGGTTATTTTTTTTATCCTCTACTCGCTGGTACAATCAAGGAAATTCCTCAGTCCTTAGATATATAGGATGAGCGAATTAAATTATATTAGCATGGAGCCTCGTTTTTGTTTCCTCGGTATAAGGGGAAGGTTTGGCGATATGATTTTAGAAATGTGCAAAATCCACAAATGCTGGTGATGACTCCATCCATATATATTTAAGAGAGTTAAGGAGCTACATATTGTGTATTTACCACATTCAGTATATATTATTGTAGTAAATAAAATAACCTATTCTTTAATGAAAGTGGAACTGATACAGACATTCGTCAGTTTTTTGTTTTGTAATTTTGTTTTTTTGGGGGAAGGGGCAGATTTGAGTATTGGAAGTTGAGATGTTCGCAGATGTGAAACATGTCTTCACTATCTACTGATAACTAAGATACGAACTAGCGCTGTCCATTGGGTGTTGCTTGGAACACTCACTCTGCTTGAAAAATGTTAATAAACAATTGTTGAAAGCCTGTAAAAAATAAATGCTTTTACATGCGTAACTATATGTACATAATTCAATGCAATACCTTAAAATTATTTGAAACAGTTTTAAATTTACCTAACAAAATACAGAATGTACGGAACATTGGACGAGCATATCGGCGGGAGTCCAGCATGCCAGGATACTAGGCGATGATCAGCGCGAGCCCGTATGTTTACCTTCCAACTGTATACAACTCCAATGCAGATGCATAGATTTCAGATTTGTGTAAGATGTTCGAAATAAATGTCTTAACTGTAGCACTTTCTGCTCAATAAATATAGATTTCATTGTTAGTGTACGTTAAAAGTTTATAAATTAAGCAGTTGCGGATATACAGCAGAGTAGTCCACCATTGACCACAAACCGCCCTGTAAACATTGCCGTGGCCGCAGTCAATATTCTTGTGGCACTGTGCATGTTAACAACTGAGAATGAATCTCCAACAAAGCAATCTTGTTAGGTTATGTACTCCAGTTAGGAAAATTCACACTGTATAAGTTATCCCCACACTTCTCAGTAACTGTGCGATTGAATCAACTTGTATTTACTTTTCACAACTGATGTGTATACAGCCTACCATCAACACTGCCTACTATCAGATATTACAACTTCCACCGAAAAGTTTAGCCTACTAGAGTATATTGACATCTCCAAAGAATGACGCCGAACAAGTTACTTTGACTGTTTTTTAATTCGGTTGATTTAAACCATCTTCAGGCGTGTTGAAGATGGTTTAATAATCTGAAATATACAGTCATAATGAATCTTTTAGCATTCCTTGGAGTTGTCACATTACTCTAATACTATCAGATGCCTACTGTCAACTGTCTGAATTGTATGCACTTTCTGCGTCACAAATACAGATTCCGTTGTAGGCTAACACATGGTATAAATGGTATCAACATGCATTTAACACGAAATTTAGTTTGTTTAACTAGAATTTATTAGAGATTAATTGGCGCAAAAAAACTCAGTCTGCTGTTTGTAAACAGCTTCTTAAAAGTTTGTAAATGAATTACTGAAAACCCGTAAAAGAATTAATACACTAATATTACATATATATCTATACATACTAAATTAATTGAACTACCGTAATCTAAATTCAATGAACTGTCAAATTTACCGAACAAAATACCAAATGTTACAGCACATTAGCGGTGTGTGCTAGTGCATATCGCCCGCCAGTCAAATGAGCCAGCACACTAGCTAGATACCGTGCTTTGTGATTCCAAAAGCAGATACACAGATTTCGGTTTGGCGCTTGGTGTTTGCTGTAAATGTCGACACAGAATGAACTCACTGCTTTACAAATATAGATTTTATTGTCAGCTATGACATGGTAAAAGTTAAAACTATATATATTTAGCAGTTCCAGAGATACACCGAATTGAACATTTGCCTCCCATTTGATTAGCCTTGACCCCCTACAACCGAAATGAACTGCTATAACGTTTACACTTTGCCGATATTGCATAAAGTCGTACTAAAATCATCCCACATGCAAATGTAGATAAACCTTTTATGTATGATGTTATATAAGTTAAAAATCTATAGCTAAAGTTGTTCTCAAGATACATCCATTTGTAAAAACGAAAAGAAAAAAAAAACAATGTCGTTCTTGGGGATTGAACTTGGACTTGAACAGTCTAACACTCTACCACTGAGCCACTTTTTGTAATATATATGTTAATATATGTTGCAGTTCCAGAGATACATCCCATTTTAAAATTCAATTCAATGCTCTAACATGCGTCACTATACGTACTAAATTAAAGACACTACCCTTAAATACTTTTCAAACAACTGTCAACTTTAGCTGAAAAATGCAGAATGTTACCGTACTTTGGCCGAACACATGTCGCCCGGGCAGTCTGTCTTACTAGCCTGAGCCAGCATACTTGCCAGCGATCATCGCGATCCCGTAGGCCTACTTTCTATCTGTACAAATCTAATGCAGATACATAGATTTTGGATTTGTTTTAGATGTCTGCTGCAACTATGTTAAATGTGTAAACTTTCCGATTTACAAATATAGATTTCATTGTGAGCTATCACATAGTAAAAGGTAAAACCATATATATGTTGCAGTTCCAGAGATACATCGAATTGAACCATTCAGTTTGCCTCCTATCTGATTAGCCTGCACGCCCTAACACCGGAGTGGACTGCTATTCAATTGAGATTTTCTAGATATTGCGTACAAACGCGTAGAGTTACATTAAAATCATCCCATATGAATTATATATATTGCTTATACATGTTGAGCCCTATTTTATCAAAATATTTCAAACTGAATCATGGCCTTTTTTATTGGCTGTTATAATTTAAGGAAGTAAATTTTGTGTGTAAAAAACTATCAGACTCAGTGTACCATCTCAATGGGCCTTTCACTGGCGTGTGTTTGCCTTAATATATATGGCTAGCTATCTTTGCATTTTCCTGGAATTTGTTAACACAATTAGCCACAGCGGAAATCGGGGTAATAAAACCCTAGCAAAACGGACCATTTTTGATATAGTCACCAATGTGTCTTGGTTCAGGCATTCCCATATCAGTAAGATAATAAACATCAAATACAGTGATAAACAGATGTAGGAGTGTATCCATTTATATGTTATTACCAGCATAACTGTACACCTCAATTGTAATGAAGACACACCACTGGTATCTAAAATAAACTCACTGGCATCTGTTAGTAAAATAAACTGTTTGTTCAAATCAACGTTGGCTTGAGCAGTAGGGTAGACTTTAGAGCCTCAAAACTATGTATATCGCACAGTTTGGGCACTTTACAATACATTCCACAAGTAATTCATTCATTCAACTCACATCTGTGTTATTTGTTGGTATGCAAGAGATAAAACTTATATTGACTTACATATCTATCTAAATGGTTATGTCCACGCCACAGCGTAGCTAAAATACCGCTGAATGTGGCGTAAAACACTAATCCATCAATCAATTAAACTAAATAGTAAAAAATCATAACTGTGGGAGCCAGACTATTGACTTAATATCTCGTCTAGTGACTGTTTTAGTTAAGCTACACGGCTGGAGGGCTTATCACAACTTAACGTTCATAACGTATATTGCAAGAGAAATTGTTAATTATTTATTTGGTTATCAATCACAGCTTTTTATGAAAACTACGGTAAAATTAATAATTTTGCCTCTAGTATAAGATGCATACGCGTTCCCTTGAAATGTGCACTGAACAATTTGTTCACCAATTCTAAGTCTATTGGAATTCTATTTGAAAATTATTTGTTTGGTTATGAATCACAAGTTATGAGGATAACAACGGTAAACTAAAAAATAATGTCTATACGGTACAATATAAGTTCTATTCAAATGTACACTGATCAAATTTTAGATCAATTCAAGCAATATTGAAAGAGAAATAGTGTTATTGTCTGGTTAAAATCACATGTTTTTATGAATATTGCGGTTTAGCCAGATGGCCATTCCGCTTTATGATAGATTGTCAAGAACTTATAAATAGCTGATGGCACTAATCAGCATTCCCAGCTTTATGCAATAGTATTTCCATCACGTGGCTTTTCATTGATAGTTTGACCAATCATATCTTCATTGTCTTTACAGATCGGTATATTATTTTCGCAAACTGATTAAAGCTAAGTTAAGACTGCATAATTTATAAATTACAAAAATGAAACTTTTACCGTTATTTAGTTTTTGATTTTAAGAGACAACTTATGTAATCAAATATTGCGGCATTATTACGTAACTGATCGAAAAGAAGAATGTTATCGTTTCAAGCTGATACCAAATGATATTCAATAAAGGAAACCGTATATCTTTGACATCAACAGTTTTCGAGAAAATTGGGGGGGGGAAGAAGAAGAAAAAAAAAAATAACTAGATGTTATAACCGGAACAAACCCGCTTAAAAGGTTTCCAAGATTATTCGGTCGTAGCTCTTCCATCAACATCTACAAAAAAAATTTGAAATTCAGCTTAACAGAAGAGTACGCCATTCTGACAGATGCGGATAATCTGTCCAATAATATTGAAATACGTGTTTCTACACTATTCCATTTTTTCAGATTTGATATCCACAACTTTCAAGCTATTAACGCTAATGGCATAATGTTCTCCAACTAATATTGCCTTCATACTAAAAATCTTAAGTATTAATTTCAAATCTCTCAGATGTATCCTTCCAACTTTGTATGTCATAACATCGGAAAAAAAATTGGCCTGAAGCTGGGATCGAACCAGCGATCTTCGGGTTAACAAACAAGTGCCTTAAGCACCACTCCATTCTAGCAGATACGTATGATCAGTCCAAAAATATTGAGATACGTGGTTTGTGGACTGCTCAAAGTAGTTTGATTTCTCGACTATTTAAATAAATGGCATGAGTTTTGCAAAGTTTATTTTTTTTATAAAGACAATATAATGTCTTTATAAAAAAAATCTTCACTATTAATTTCAAATCTGTCTGATGTATAATACAAACACAATGACAAAGGCCACTGGACATATATATTATAAAACTAACGTTAGGCTGTCCACCAGAACACCGTCCACAGAGTAAATACAGGTATAGCAAGCGAGGAACATAAACAATGATATCCACAGGTGACCAAAATTTAACAAAAGATCAGACAATTGGTGGTCACCGGAACGTCAGTGTATGTCCATTGACCAGAGTCAATGTGTTTGTGTTTTTACGTCTTACAACCTGAATGACTGAAAATCTACATTCCTTTATTCTCTTATGTATCGTTACAAGGTCATGTGGCTAAGGGCAGCATGTTCCGAGCATAATTATGCTCTCATTACTTAGCAATGGAGGAACATTAATTTTCCAACATAGCAAAACATTTCACATTTTATGGTTTGTGTCAGTGTGGCTATTTACTATTGGAGTAGGCCTACATCTCCGTCATATAATTGAAATACCCATGAGTACGGCGTTAAAAACCAATCAATCAATCAATCAATCAACCAAGCTTATTTCCTCATAACGCAACAAACTACATCAGAAAAAAATTACAAATTAAAATTCCCGAATTCGGGATCGAACCAGCGATCTTCGGATTGTGAGACAAGTGCGTTAACCACTACGCCATTCTGATAATCCGTCCAATAACATTGAGATACGTGTTTTGTCTACACTTCTCAAAATAGTTAAGTTCTGATTTCCCAACTTTTAAACTACTTAAGTAAATGGCATGTATATTGTCTTCATTAAAGAAATCTCCAGTATTAAATTCAACCCTCTATGATGAATCGTTATTGACTTTCAGATCTTTAAAGAAATTTGTTGATTTCTGCTCCCCGATTTTGGCGGCCTTTTAATCGACTAATATTTTAAATATGCTTATAAAAATGATCGCACTTGGTTATAATGTACTAAAATAAGAAATCATCAAACTTATAAAGAAAAATAAATACAACTTTATGAAATATGGAGAGTAAAAAAATGCTAAAATAAAGCATTTTTTTTTTATGTTTGGGGCCTTATAAGTCTTGTAAATTTTAATATCTGTGGCGCGTTATAATGCAAACACAGAACTATATTCCTTGTTAAATACATTAGTTTACATCAAGTGGTGACCGTTGAATGCGGCACATTTTATAACTTGAGCGAAAAGGACGTCAGAACTTTAACTTTTATTGACAAACAAATCAGTTAGATGTACTCCCAATACAATTCTACGTCTAATGATATATATATCAATAACCAAAGGTAACAATATTTCGATCACATGACTTTTCATTAGTAGTTTGACCAATCATATCTTCATTTTTTTATAGTTAGGTCTATTATTTTCACAAACTTGATTAAGATAAGTTCGGGCTACAAAATTTATAAATTACAAAGATGTAACTTTAACCATTATTTAGTTTTTCATTTATTATATATTTTAGTTAATCCAATATGTCGGCGTTATTACGTAACAGAGCGAAAAGAATACAGTTATGGTTTGAAGCTTATACAAAATGCTATTCAATAAAGTAAACATTATATCTTTGACATTAACTGTTTTCGAGAAAATTGGGGGAAGATGGAAAAAAGTAAATAATAACTAGATGTTATAACCGGAACGAAACCACTTATACCGTTTCCTAGCTATTCGGTCATCACTCTACAATCCACATTTCAAAATAATTTTTTTTAATTTTTTAAAAATTGTTTGCCTGGAGTGGGACTCGATCCAGCCATGTTTGGTTTAACAGCAGAGAACGTTAACCACCATTCTGACAGAAGCGGATAATCTGTCCAATAATATTGAGATATGTGTTTCGTACACAGCTGCATATGTTTAGATTTGATTTCACAACTTTTAAACTATTTACGTAAATGGCATAAAACGTTATGAAATTAATATTGTCTTCATAGTAATTAAAAATTAATTTAAGATCCCTCTGATGTATTGTTCCAAGCTAAGTGCCTCATAATGCTACAAACTACATCGGATTTTTTTTTTTTTAAATGAAGAAAAAAAAATATCCTTTAGTTGGACTTGAACCTGGGATGTTTGGGTCAACAGACATGTGCGCTAACCACTACGCCATTTGTCAGATACGACATAACCGTCCAATAATAATGATATACGTGTTTTGCACACTGTTAAAAATAATTTAGTTCTGATTTCTCAACTTTTGAAATACTTACGTAAATGGCATAACTTTATCACACTAATATCGCCTTCATAATACAAATCTTCAGTATTAATTTCAAATCTCTCTGATGAATCGTTCTCGACTTTTAGGCGTTTTAACGATTTCTAAATTTCTACTCCCCTATTTCGGCGGCTTATTGATCGACTAATAGTTTAATCATGCATATAAAAATAATTTCAGTAGGTTGCAATATACTTTAAGAACAAATTGTTAAACTTATAAAGAACAATAGATGCAAATTTGTGAAATAGGGAGAGAAAACAAACTACAAAAATTAAACATTTGTTAATGTTTGGGACCTTAAAATTCTTGTAATTTTGACCGTTAGTAGAATATGTTTATCGCGCACAATAGTACAAATGTAGGACACATATCTAAGTAAAATTCAGAGCGTTCGTCAAACAGTTTTTGATCACGTGACGGTTGAAAATCACACCTTTGTTATCTTTGACCGGAAATGACGTCACAGCTATAACACTTGGAAAAAAGACAATCACATACTATTACTCCTCAAACAAAGCTGCTTTCAAAAATATGCGTCAATAAACCTCAATTAGTCAAAAGTGAAATATCGCGTGACATTCGACCAATCATATCTCTGTTATCTATGACGTAATCTGTTCAATTTTCTTAAACTTTTATCAGGAGAGATTGCGATATAAGCCTGCCAATTTCCTAAGCTGTACCTATAGCTGCTTAAGAGTTTAAGATAACATATGAAAGATATTTTGTTTTCAAATTTATGAGATCTTTAAAAATGGAACATGTTGATTGGTCCCTGGAGACCTAATTTGCATAAAACTGAAAAATGGTTTCCAAAAAGATTGTGCGCATTTTGTCGAAGTTTATGCAACCAAAGATTAGATTTGATAGCTTAAGCCGTTTTTGGGAAGAAGGTTTTTAAAGATTTTTCTGACCTTTCAAAATGACCGCCGGGTCACTTGACTTATACTATACCAACTATAACACTTGGGAAAAAGACAATCACATATTATTACTCGTCAAACAAAGCTGCGTTCAACGAAGTGCATTTATAAACCTAAATGAGTTTGTACGTCAAAATTCGACCAATCATATCTCTGTTACCAATAAGGTAATCTATTTAGTTTTCTCAAACTTTTATCAGGAGAGATTGTGATATAAGCCTACGAATTGTCAACGCTGTACCTTAAGCTCTTTAAGAGTTTAAGATTTTTTAGGCAAAAAGTCACGATTTGAATATGGCGGCATTATGACATCAAACTTTAAAATTATCTCTATGCTTGAACCGAGCCAGG